>BQNB010077993.1:0-30676 GCA_026074375.1 Tanacetum coccineum
CACTTTCCAAACCTTTTTATAACTAAAAAAAAAACGGCTAAAACAAAATGAAAAGAGAAGGAAAGATGGGGGGGCATTCTTGCCTCTTCCCCATTCTTTCCTTTTAAACCCTGCAACCCACCCCAATTTCCCACGGTTTTTGGCCAAAACCACCTCTCCAGCTCACCCCTACTCATTCCCACCTTACCCTGCCCCTATAACTCTCTCCCTGGCACAAACACTCAACCCCGAAAACCCCATCCATGGCTGAGAATGCTAGAAAGGAAACCAAGGGCTAGGATTGAGTGTGAGGCTTCCTACTCTCACAGGAATCACATCCCAAGACAAAGAGAAGGAAGAGGGCCTCTATAAAAGAGAAGAGAACAAGAAAAAGAAAAAAAATCCCGTTTTTACTTTCTTAGTTTAAATTTTAATCAAGTTTGCTTTAAAAATCATTGTACTCAGTTTCTTTTCAAGTTTTTATTGTAATACTTTCAGTTTTAATAAAAGTTAAGTGTTTTTGAGAAAATTGCTATTGTTGAAATTTCAAGCATCATTTAAAGCTGTTTAATTCTGTTAAATTGTTTAAACATGTGTTAAAAGTTATTAAAACTTACTTGTGATCACTTATCTCTGCTTTCTTTTACAAAAAAATCAGTTAAAAAGTTTTTTTTATAAAATAAGGGGGTGTTTGGTTTAACCCCAAAATGGGTCATTTTGGGTTTGGTATGGGTCAAGCTCACTCAGCCAACTTTGGCTGAGTGTGTAGGGTTAATTAAGCCATTTAAATTACCACCTTTAGTTTTAAAATAAGTTTTTAAGTCCTTTGTGGTTTCTGTCAAAATTTGAATAAGTAAAATTGAGCTTAAAGGCTCAAGCTGCTTATGCAGCTTAAGCACACAAATTTTGTGCTTGTTGTGTTGTTTCTAGCCATTTACCCAAGCCCATGTTCTGTCTCTTTTAATTTGACCAAGTAACTTGCCAAAGTGTAAGCATGTGTGTTTTTTTTGAAAACCCTCAAGTTTAAGCCCCATTATCAGCAGCTTTTTCTTAACCTTAATAGCTAATGTTTTGAAAAAATCTCACGTCAAGTCACCCTTTTAAATCATGTTTGAGGTTTATCTGGGCTAAAAAGTTCAGTTGAGCTTATTTGCATAGAGCCCAAAAAAGCCCCTAGCTCACTGTACGTACGCGCTCCCCCTGGTGCTGGAGACCAATAAAAACTCAGGCCCCTTGTTTAGCTTAATTTTAGGTATTAAGGGTCCTTAGAGATCTTTTTGGCTTTTATTATAGCTTATTAGTAGGCGTGCCTTTAATTTCCCCAAAATCTAATTAGCTCAGCTTAATTCCTTTTCTAGCATGGCTTATTCTAGGCTTAAAGTCACCACTTTTCTGTTTTCTTTTAAAACTGTCAAACTAGCTTAAATAATTTCTAGCTTATTTTAGGGCTTAATCTAGATAACTTAGCTTATTTTAGGACTCCCCTATCCTTATTAACTGTCCCCTATAGTTTTCTAGCTTATTTGTTGGCTTAAACCCCAAAAAGAAAGAAAAATAAGCTAAAAAGCTTATTTAGCTTTTGCAGCCCCAAAAGCTCACATTTTTGGCTTATTCTTTGAGATTCAGCTTATGTGCCTTTTATGAAAAATGCTCCCCTTAAGCCCCTGAACAAGTTTGCTTCTTTGGCTTTTTGCTAATAAGCAACTTGGACCCACCTTGTAATCGGGGTCCACTTCAGGGACCATTTGTGTAATTTTGTCTTTTCTAGTTAACATTGTTAGTCCCTGTGGTTAGTTAGCCTGTTACCCTGTTAGTCCTTGCTTTTCACTGTTAGTCCCTATAGTTAACTTTTGTTAGTTTATTTAATTTAATTAATTAAATTAGGTTTAATTTTAATTAGTTTAATTACTTTTAATTTATTCAGTAAAATTTGGGCATTTTTATATTTTTAGAATTGTTAACTTTTTCTTTATTTAATTTTATTTTTTCAGAATTTTTATAACTTTTATTTTTTGTCTTTTTCTATTTCTAAGTTTTAATTAGTTATTAATCTTTATAAATTCATAAAAATCAGTAAAATTAATATAAAAAATATTTTCTTTTTTATAAAATTTTCTTTGTCTTTTAGTGTTCTAGGAAAAATTTAAAAATTAGTATAGGCTTAATTTTTCTTTAATTTCAGTTTTAGACCGTTTTACGAGTACGTTTTACCGTTTCTTTTCGTTTAACAATTCAAACGACTCGTTTTAGTTCTAGTTTTTTTTTTATTTTTTAAATTAGTTAATTAGAATTAATTTTGAATTTTCATTTAATTTAGCATTTTTTTCTTAATTTTTTAATATTTAGGTTTCCGATACCTGAATTCTGTTCTAATTCCCCTATTTTTGTGAGATTTAATTTTGGATTTCCTATAACTAATTTTGTTTCCGTAGTTTTTAAGATCCCATTTCTATATCTGTTCCCCGTAGATTAAATTAGGTTTTATAATTCATTTTAGTTGTATTACTATATCAGTGTTCCCATCATATCTAAATATTCTCCATCATTCAATTTCATCATCAAACCAGGTTTACTTTCTATTGCAGCCTCGGCTGGGACATAGACCCGGGAATATCTTCTTCCGGAATCTTTTTATCATTGATTCTATCTTGTGTATTTTATCCTTTTGTGGAATTTGACCTTTTGCCTTGGTCAAGGGCATTCGGTCAGGATCTGTATTAGGATTGCTATATAAGTGTGTGCTATTTGACGAATCAATATACCTGAAATATATACAAATTAAGTACCAGATTCTTCTAAAATAGTATAAAACAAGGCAATAAACGCGGAAATTTGATATATAAAACTATTAAACATTTTATGTCATCAAATATCCCGCTACTTGACTTCTACTTGCCCTAAAGTAGACCTTTTAAATAATTCTCAAAAGGATATCCCCAAGTTATCCAAGAAGATATTAATTTAAAAATTACCTATGCTAGAAAATTCTAAACCGAGCACCTCACGAAAGGAAAACAAATCACACTCATACTCTTACTAATTTATTGTGTTTCATTTATGATGATCACTCAATCTGCTCAGTCATGGCGAGTAATTTCTATCAAAAGCTTGCATGGATACTAAATCTCCACCATAGTGTCTTGATGCAACTGTTCAAAAGGCAAATGGGTGACTACAACATAAAGACTTACAGGCTGAATCATTCTTACAATGCAATCATTATCAATACCAGTATTCCAGAAAAGGTGACAAAACCATATGCTTGATGTCCCATCGTGCCACTTTTGAGAGTGGTCAGCCATAGTTTGTATTGTCGTCAGAGCTTGAGTTGGTGTCATCCTAGTAATTGGTCCCTGCGAATCTAGCAATTGATGGTTCATATTGCTCAAACCTTTATAAAAGATGTTTACCTTTTGATGGCTTTTTATATCGTGGGCTGGGCACTTATACAGCAAATCATTATACCGTTCCCAAGCTTAGTGTAATGATTCATCGCTTTCCTGCTTGAAGTTGTGGATGTCTTCAAGTTGTTTAGCAGTCATGGATGGTGGACAATACCTTTGGATAAATGCCTTTTTAAGGAGGTCCCAAGTGTTGACAGTTCCTGGAATGAGTCTATCCACCTATCTTTTAGTGGATCCACTAAGAGTGAACGGAACACATGTAGTAGTACTGCGTCTTTCGATACTCTGGGAATATTAAACAAACTTACAATGTTGAGGACTCGATCAACATGATCGTGGGCATCCTCATTCTTATTCCCGGAGAAGGTGTCTTCTCTCAATTCTCGCATGAATTGACTCTTGATCTCAAAGTTAACATTGCCTCCGATTTCTGGTTTAACCACGCCCGATGCTTGGTTATCTCGTAACAATGCTAAGTGTTGTTCCATGGTAAGAGTATTGATGTCTACTCCCGCCATAGATCCTGTAGAATTTAGAAGTTAAAGAGAAAATGGAAATAATCAAATTAATACTAATTTTTAGCTCTCCAGCAACGGCGCCAAAAACTTGATGCATATTTTATTTTAAAATATATTTCATTCAAGTTTTAAATTTACAAAACTCGATTCACCTGACAAACGCACTAACGAGCAGAGAATCTGATCGTAAGTAGTGCAGAGATGGTAAATCCGAGGTCCCCAAGAGCTAAGTGTCAGTTAGTTTTAATTTGAATTGTCACGTTTGAAAATTGTTTTAAGATTAATTTTGAAATTAGCAGGAAAGTAAATATGCGAAAAGTAAAAGAGATAAAAGATATCAGGGAGAGAAGCGTGCTAACCTTGCCATTTCATTACTACCGTTATAACTATGTTTTCCTGTGAAATGTTATACCATGGTTTCATCAGTGGTTTCTATAGTCGACAAACCTGAATAGATATCTTTAGTCTGTCCTATAATTCCTGCGATCCCGAATCCCCCAAAATTCATGAAGGTAGGGCAACCAAGCCATAGTGATTAATCCCAACTATCCCAAGAACTAGTCTAATAACCTATACAAATTATTAACCCTCTCTGAAAGAGTTCATGTGCTTCTTAAGTATATTAGGTGATAAAGGCGGTAACATGGTTAGTTCCTACACTAGGTATAGGGTGCCAAACCTACCCTAGTACCCTGCTAATTCCATGTTCAATTGGTAATCTAATAACAGGATTAACATGATCTAAACCACTCGCAATACTACTAAAACTCAGGGGTATACGATAGTCAAAGGATATCCAACAAAACCATGATCTAACAAGAAATAAACATTATAACAATAGTAAATTCATGACTAGGCCAGCACTTGAAGTGCTTAGCCGCTCATAGCAACAACACAGCAAGAATCAATAAAGGTAATCATGGATTGAAAACTCATAATTCTTACAGTAGTGGTTTATGAACGATTAAATACAAAAGTAAGATAAGTGTGATCTCCCTTGGACTTCTAATGGAATTCTTCAAGCAATGGAGGCCTTGATCACCCCTTGGAACTGTTGTAGAATGGTTGATGTCGAAGTGTCTGAATGAGGCCTCTATTTATAGATTTCAAATAGTTTGCAGTGTAACCTTGTAGGGGTTTACGCCATAAACTACTGACGCGTACTTTTCATATTGCAGGCTTAAAACACGTTACGACGTAATAAAGTTTCCATGTTACGCCGTAATGTTGACTCGGATGACTCAGCCATCCATAATAATAATGTTACGGCGTAAACCTTACGTGAGGTTACGCCGTAATGTTGTTGAATGAAGTGTCTTGCCTTGAATAGGTTGCGGCATAACACTGTAGTAGGGGTTACGCCGTAAAGTCTCATAAGAATCCATATAATCTTCATTTTATCGTCCATTTCTCATGTTTCTTGTCACATACTTGCATTTTACTTGAAAACAACTAAATAACCGTAAATGTATCGAATTCAAGTATTTATAAGACAATTGAAAGTATTTTTGTGGGAAAATTGACACTAAAAAGTATCAAATATTTGATGTTATCACATGTGCATAGCAACACATTCAACAAAAGTAGCTTTTCTACCCTTCAACTGATCGGCGTTAAACCCTAATATGATTATTCTTCTGGTACGGGAATATTTTACTCTGAGCACAGGAATTGGAATTTGTTTCTAGTCACACAGACCCAAAGGATTACATGTTTAAGGTCATAAAAATAGCAAACTTTTGCTTTGGTCACAATAATCTATCTAACACTATATGATCGACGATAATATGTTAATCCACCTAACGCTATATCACCGACAATAATCTGTAGATCCACGCCTAGCACTATATATACGATCGAATCCAGTTTAAGATCCGTCTTTTGAATATACCCTCTTGGATCCAAGCCCGGAATTAACTTCTCGCATTAGCCAATACCCAAAAACGAATCAAGGATTTTGCGTTTTTAGTTACTGAAGTTTCTGGCTTTTTGAACGGTCTTTGAGTATTTGCGCTGCATAAGTACAGTAGAATTTTTAGTGACCGTAGTTATAATGACGCAACTAACTTTCTATGACACTTTCAAAAATCATAGGCAAAATTTTAAAAATTTAAAATTTAATGACACTTTTTGTTAAAAATATGTGTCATGAAAGATAAAAAATTTATCTTTACTCTTTTTTTTTGGGTTAATGGCATTTAATAGCAACGTACTTTCTCATTTGAGCCATTATCAGACACGAACTCAAAAAGGTACCACAATACCCATCCAACTTTCAAATTCTGATTCATTATCATACGTTTTAGAGTTATCTCTTGCACCTTTAGTCCTTTTGACTAACGACCGTTTGTAATTAACTCAAAAATATGTTTTCTTTTTCTTTTCTAATTATTTTTTAAATTTTCTTATACACGTTAGTCCTTTATCCGTTTTTATATAAATTTTTTTCTAATTATCTTTTTATTTTCTAAAAAATATGTTTTCTTTTTTCTTGCACCTAATTAGAAAAGAAAAAGAAAACATACTTTTGAGTTAATTACAAACGGTCGTTAGTCAAAAGGACTAACGGTGCAAGAGATGACTCTAAAACGTATGATAATGAATCAGAATTTGAAAGTTGGATGGGTATTGTGGCACCTTTTTGGGTTCGTGTCTGATAATGTCTCAAATGGAAAAGTACGTTGCTATTAAATGCCATTAACCTTTTTTTCATTATAGTTGTACTTTTATCTACTTCACTTTTATTTGCACTTTTGAAATGTAGGAAAAACAATAAAAAAACTAGTTACATCTTTTCCTAACTCTTATTAATATTTCTATACTTTTGCGATACTTTTTTTTACTTTAATTAGACTCGCTATATGACAATTTTCTTGTAGTGTTGTTTGTCTATCATGTTTTTATTGGAAGTTGATTATCCAAACTGAGGGTGGCTTTCCAATTGCTATTGTGAAAAGAATAAATGGTATTGTCACGACCACTACAACATCGAGAAGTGTAGTATAGTAGCGCGCAAGTGCTCAATCTAAGTTGTGTGGCCATTGTGTTTTTTAATAAAAGAGCTAATCCCGCGAGTACATATAAAATTAGAACATGGAGGGAGAGTTTGATCTAGAGTTGGGGATAGGGTATATGTCTGTCATTTGTATCTAGTGTGAATGTTGGAAGGCGCTATCCACCCATAATGCAACCATATTTCGGCAATTTACCATAAAATTATGTTATTAGAATCTTAATAAGGGTCAAGTTGATTAAATAAAAACGTACCTTCATCATATTCCCGAATTAAATAGCCAACTTTTTTATTACACTATCTACGTAACGAAACTTGTTGTAATCAATAAATATTGCTTATATGACCTATTGAATATACACGTTATTAATATTTAACCACGTATTTGATATTTTTTCCACGTGTGTCAGCCACCTTTTTGACGAGTTACGTTTTTTTCACCCGATTTGTTAGTTTGACCCATTTTATACAAATTTATCTTCCCGAAATCAAACTCTAATTATCCACATTCGAATCTAATCCACATTCAAATTATATGCATTCAACTCACAACCAGGTCTAATTCTTTTATGGTGTACGTTTCAAAAGATCAACTTCTCTTGTAAATTGATTCTCGAGTCGAACCGAATTCTTCATTATCGTCATCATCAAGAACTCTAATAATTTTGACAGCAACAACTTCATCATTATAAATCCCATGGTAAAGTTGACTTTTTGCACCATTAGCAAATCTATAACCCAAAAACAGCTTCAAAATATCAACCATACGATCATCAGCCGTTTCAACTGTCACACCCAGCTAAAGCGGAAACACGAGATGCAAAAAGTCGATCGCAAAGCATAAGACAATAGATAACACCATATATGATTTAGATTAAAGAAAAATATCCGAATTACAACATTGTCAAATAACATAAATAGTTTTCAACATGAGCTTCTCAAAATAAGATAATTGTTTTCAAGACAACAACATTTTAAAGCAAATGTCCCTGCAATGCATATAAAAAGTTTCCTTTTTAATCTGGTCACCTGAAAAGCATGATAAAAACGGTCAACTATGGCCATAGTTGGTGAGTTTACAGGATAAAATACGCAAAGTAGTTTCAAACTGTGCCATCAGATGATTGTAAGAGTTTCAAATTGGTACTTCATGTATGTTCTAGCTATCTATTCTATGGGGGGCACTACTTAAACGTTTCAGCCGTTCCCATTCCCATCAAGACCATTGTTCCTTAGTGTACATGTTCTATTTCAAGCATAAAGTTTTCGTTCTAGTACCATGCATCTCGTGTCGGTGGAGTGAGGAGTGGCTCTGCTCCTAAATTGCGTTATCCATACATACCAACGTCTCATAAATGAGCTTTGTGTCGTAAATCGATGTAAGCAACATTGTGTACGGTTTTCTCCGCCATAAGGAAGCTTGTTGACATAGTGAAGAAAACTCTCGAGTTAGGTGCTCGAGGAGTGGAGTAGGGCGAAGAGGTGCTTCGTTGCCGAACCACTATAAAATCAGTTTTATAGATAATATTGAATGCACAGCGGAATAATAAGAAAGCAATATTATCAAACAAGGTTTTCTTCATTGAACGGGTATTGAAGACAAGTCATCATGGACCCAATGTTGCAAATGCACAACCCATCCCAGCTACTCAGGCTTCTCTCAAAAGAAGTTTGTTTCATTTCTCACAGAGATTAACATGCTTTTATCCGCTTTCTCATTCCGAGATCGTTGATATTGAAAAGATGGCAGTCCGCTCCAGCCTCTGATCACCAAATAACAAAAGTTCACTTATAGAGTCTAGAGCCAACGAGATTAATCAAAAATCTCACTATGACACAAATTCTAGTATACAATTGTTGTTCATCATTAAGAATACAACTTTTACAAGAATCCTACGCATTATCCTTGTGATAATTGCGAGAACATTTAGAGTGATACTCTTCAATACTCACAATGACGAATGGAAATCCTTCCAGAGTCAACATCAAATAGCTCTGTGGTAGGTGACTTGCGAGATTCTATATGAATCAAGCTTGTGTCAACTGGATATCGACTTTGGTCTAGTAAATGAATTGACGACTCAATCAGTCAGAGAGTAACTAACTGATTCACTCTTATTGTGTTGTCTGCTATGAGACGTTCCGATAAGAAGAACTAGCAAGTACGGTGATTATAATGCACATGCGTTAGATGATCTAATATTTGAGCTGAAAACCCTGTCAAGGAGATTCTTCTAAATTGAATCTACCTGATCACAGGTACAACATTTTGTAGTGTAAAACGGTCCTCACCGAACCGGAGGTTAATGTAACCGAACTATGATGAATGACAAAGACATATTCATCCATTTCTGTTGTTTATCACTAACATCAAATTTCAGGTATAGTTGACGGTGTTACAACCTCATTCCAGCTGAGTCAAGTTTCACTACCACATGCTCATGATCAATCAACAAAGATAAATACATGATGAAAGCTCAAGTACATATTTCAAAGTCTTCCACAAGCTCTGATGTACAAGAACTTCCTCAAAGAATATAAATGGTAATATTGCAAGCAGATCAAGTAAAAGATCAATGTTGAGGGAGACTGTTAGCAAGCTTTCAAGATAATAAGCATGTGGGTAGAGACACAAGATCACAAGATGGCATAAGATTCCAGGATAAAGATTTAAAGATCTCAGAGTTTAAGATGAAGTCAAGGCTAAAGACCAAGATATCAAGATTAAGACAAAGATATAAGTTAAAGATCAAGATCCAAGATCACAAGCATGCAAAAGGATCCGCAAAATAATTCCCAAGCATACAAGGCTCCAAGATTCAAGATGTCACAAGAAGTGAAGCCATTATTGCAATGACTGATTCTTAATATAATAGCATAATATATATATATATATATATATATATATATATATATATATATATATAATATATATATATATATAATATATATAATATATAAAACTAAAATACCAATTATCAATAATAGTATAGTAATAAGTATTCCATGAGGATTCTAGAAGATAACTTTTATCCAAAGTAAAATTCAAAATCATCCCGAGTCGTATCCCGACGAGGTGCGAATTGAGAATCGGTTAAGTTCGTGATCGCGTGATTTGAATGGTTTTAAAGATCTTGATTTGGTTTCTAATTCTACTAATGAAAACGCATAAAAACATGTAAACGCAAGTAACAATTAAGACAATTAAAAATTAGAGCTAAAAACGATAACGGGAATCCTAATGACTAAAAATAATTAAGCCCTACAAATGAAAATTTGATTTTTATAAATCCTAAATGACTAAAAATAATTGTAGAAAAAAGAATTGCATTTTTTTGACTTTTATTTATTTTTTATGAGTTAAAAATAGATTTAATCTAAAAATATTATTAAAAATATTAAACTAATTTATAAAAAACTAAAAAATTTACGAAAAATACTTTGGATTATGTAGAATCTAAGAAAAATAGAAACTGGAAAAATTGCTTAAGGAATAAGCAGTTAATAAGCAACTAGACTCGAATAAGCAAAACTTAGAAAAGACCTTAAGTATTTAATGTTTCAAGACATAATTGAAAAAGTCACAAGGGCAGTTGGTGTTGAGAGTGTGTGTTGAGGCGTTGGTATGAAAAAGAGAGGTCACAGGTTCGACCCATGTGGCTTCTCTTTTTTTGGCAAACATTTTTAAAAAAAAAATTCTTTTTGGAAAAAGCTAAAAACCTAAAAATAAGCACTTTTAACAAAACAACTTTTTCTGAAAATCAAAAATAAGCTAGGAAAAGCTAGCTAAAAGTGACATAATGCTTTAAAAGACTTAAAAGCTTAACTACTTAACTGTTTTTACACATAAGCTTCTATAAGCTCAATCTTAGTTCAAATAAGCTTTAAGCACCTTACACTTAACCTAATAAGCACAACTAATCAATATTTAAGCAAATCCAATAAGCCATAACTTGAGAAATCAAATAAGCAGTTGTTGAGAAAAATTATGCAAACAGAATGAAAAGCACTTTTTAAACCAATTATTAAGCTAGAAAACCAAAAAGCTAGATCCTAAAACCTAAAAACAGATTGAATATGAACTATAAGCTACCATAATAAGCCAAAAATACAAATTTATGAACTCTAAATAAGCTAGAAAAAGCTAGTGAAATAGGCAGTTTAAGTTTATTAACTATATTTTTGGATTTTTCTAAAAGGCACAAACACTAATTGCAAACCTAAATTTAAGCTACTAAATGATCACTAAATGTAAAAATAAGCTAAAACAGATTAAGTATGCTATCTAATGAGCTTATGCTTGAATTTTCAGAACCTAAAACTTTCTAACTCTAACCTAAATTTGTGATTGAAAACTGGCCTTTGGACCTTAGTGATAAGACTTGTGCAACTTTAGACAGTTTTGAAAAACACAGGACAATTGCACACTTTAAGCTAAATCTTATTACTGCACCTAAGACTTATAAACAAGCATAAAATTGACTCCAAATAGCACTCAATCAAAAGCAAACCAAATAAGCTAGATCTTCAAACTCTAGAACCACAGATTCAAAGCATGGGAATAGAAAACCTTGAAAAGCCACATTAACCATTTTAAACCTATAAAAGCTGATTTATAAGCTTAATTTAAGCTTATCAAATCTGTCTTAAAGGTCAAAAGGCAGTCAAACAGTACTAACCTAGGTTAGTACTGCTTGTGCCAAACACCCCTTAATGAGATTGATAACCATTTTTAAACTCAAAACAGGTCTTAATAAGCTTCAAACTGTTTAGACAGATTAAGACTTAAGCTATTAGATTATAATTAAGCTTAAAGAAAGAACGAATAAGTTAAATTTAATAGCCTATGACGATAAGCATTACGAACTAGCTTAAGTACAATTTTTAACGTTGTAAATACTTAAACACACAAGAATTTAAACAAACTTCACTCAAAACTTAAATCCGTACATAATAAGCTAACAATAGACTAATGAGCGAAGATTAGGCAATAATAAGCAATTATAAACATAATAAGCAAGTTACAAAGCAAATATAGGAATTTAAGCTACAAAGATAAAATAAGAGGTACCTTTTTGTCCCAGCTAAACAGGGACTGAATTGCTCTTTAGAGCTTATTCTACTAGCTCTAGCTTATCATAGATAAGCTAGTAAACCTATAAGCCGATCCCTTTTTGGCTTATCTTCCATTAGCTTAATATGAATTTGAGGAAATTTTGTTAAACAACAAATTCTGTTTAGCCTTTGAAAAAGCTAAACTAAATTGGACTAGCTTATTAAGGCTTAAAGAGCTTATTAGCTTATAACAAAACAACTTTAAAACATGATTAAGCTTAAGATGCATTAAGGTAAAAACAGAATCAAAACAAAATTTAAATGAAAACTTAAATTTTATTAACCATAAACTGAGTACAAGGTTTAAAAGGAGATTGCATTAAAGTAAATGACAAATAAGCTACAAATAAGCTACTAAGCTACCCTATACTACTCCTAAACTAGATACTTTGCTCTGTGAGGTGAGGCCTCCTTTTATAGGAGTGAGGTGAAGCTTCTAGCCCGCTGGATGCTCCTCATCCTTCTAATCTTGGCCATCCATCAATAACTGCCTCCAAATCACATAATCTTGACTGTTGGATCTAGTACATGTCCCATCATCTAATGATTTTGCTAGGGATTGCCAGCGTGGCTCCCAAATGTGTCAATGGTGTCTGCAAATCTTTCAAGAAGCAATATGAACGAGTACTTGGTTGATTTACCCTGTGTAACTGTGTGTAAGAATGGAAGGAGGGAAATGAGAATGATATACAGTAACTTTGACCGAGTATCACTTGGATCTTTGACCCGTGTGTTTATACATGTCTTGGACCAGATTGGGCTTTTGTTATAAATTAGGCCAGGAATTGGATTATTAGGAAATGGATTTGTACTTAGTTATATAAATAGATTTAGGGCTTAGGTTTTATATTACAAATCTTTAAATGGCTGACCCGGCCCATTAAAATAGGTACGGGTTGGCCCATTAAGGATGTATGCGCCTTCGGCTTAGATTTCTTGTACTCTTTCCATTCCCATGCCTGGTTTTGTTCTTTTTGCTTCGTTTTTCGTCCTTTAGCGGATATCTGTTACCTGCACAACACAATAACCAAAACAAACATATACACTATATTTTTCATCTGTTTTAGATCATTTAGGGTCGTTTTAGCTCGTTTTATTAGGTAAAAGGTATGTGTATTTGAGCACATACCAATGACCACCTCTTAGGGGGAGATTGTTAGCCTCGTTTTTAGTAAAGTGATGTCATTATTTGTCGCGAGCTTATATAGAAAATATGCGGTTGTCGTAAGGGTTCTTTCTATACAAGAATTTTAACAAACTTCATAGCAGTGTACCTAACCGTTAAGTGTAGTATATGGCAAGCACCGGTTATATCGTTCTCTAGGGGAATAACACTGTGAAGGCCGGATCGAATATTCAATAAGGTCTAAGGGTTGAAGAAAGATTCTTTTTGTGTTTTTATATTTAATGAAAGCAAGTAAATTCTAGTTTTAGAGAGGTCTTGGTTTTAAGCTAATTAATTACTAATAAACTAAATAACAATTATACAATGAAGCGTATTCAACTGGGATGCACTACTCCTTGATAGCTATCTAATTATATCTATTGCTTTGTCACACTTGAGATGTAATGTGTAAGTATTTCCTAATTCATGAACGGGTTACACGAACTCGCTGTCTATGTAATACTCCGTTAGGGCAATGCACAAGTAAGGTAGTATGAAGACTATTACAAGGCCCCTAAGAGTATATTACATGCAATTGAAATATCTTAAGATGGATCAACCATATAAGAGGTAAGGTAGTATGAAGACTATTACCCATGATATCCTTTCTACACAATCACGTTTCCCTAGACATATCAACAGCGATACAGAAAAAAGTTGGTTTTCTAGAGCCTAACGCACACATCCATCAATAAGAACCAATAAGAAACAAGAATTATAAACTATAATCAATTAGATTCATTGAATCTGTCACAAACAACAAGATCTAATCAATTAATGACAAGGTTCATGCATTCCCAAATAAATACTAGATGAATTAGCCAAGCATACTCAAGCAAGAGAAATCATAATCAACAAAAGGAATTGAAGACATGAATTAAGATAGATATGATAATCAAACCATTACAAGATGTTTATGGATTGAACTAGGTCCTCTAAGTTGCTGGAAAACACCTACTGAAACCCTTAAGTCGGCCCTAGGGTTTGAGGCTTGATGAAAATAAAGTTATGAGGTTGTATTTATAGGCAAAACCTAAACCGAACTTCACGACGGCGTCACCAATAACATATGACGCTGTTACCATGACATTTCTCGTGTAGTTGTATATTTTCTTGTTTTGAATGCGTGGGCTATTGAATCATTGAAATCTGAGTTCTTATGAAGGAGTTATGATCAAAACAATATCCGGTACTATCACCGCGCAGTTAAAATGGTAATTCTTAATCTTGTGGACACCGAATCTTCTAATTCCTTTTAGGTCATCCATGTCTGACGAGCTCACCAATTGTTATGATGCCGTCGCTTCGTAAATCATGACGGCGTCTGTTTATGCTTGCGACGCCGTCTCCACGCTCTGTAAGCATAATCTTCAAGAGATTTTGGTGTAGGTCCGTAGTCTTGTCTGTTTCTTCTCCAAATGAGCCCAAGTCACGTGTATTTCCTCCAAATGTCACCCAAATGCTAAATACCTAAAAAGGAATGATTAAGTACCTATTTTGGGCATAAATGCACGATTTAGGGGGTTAAATGTGAACCTTAAAAAAGTTAAGGTATAAAATGAACACCCTTCATCCAAATACCCCTCACTATTTGCTTGTCCTCAAGCAAATGGGCTTTTCTACCTAGACAATAGCAATATAAGGGTCATTTAACCTACTCTTTAAAAGTATTTTACAACACAACCTTATAAACCTCGTAACTAAAATCACAGAAAGCATACACTAGCACCTCACATAAGTGTTTGGGATTCTCTCTTTCTCTCGGGTGTATAATAAATTATAACATAATGGGGAAATAGAAAATCAACACTCATTACATGTCATAACATATAAATTTCCATAGGCTTGGTAAAGGATCAAACCTCCACCACTGGGCGCAAGCATTATTCATTACTATCCAAGAGGTCTTTTAAAGGGTTGTGGGGTGTAGGTGTAAGATAACATATAATGAAAACAGAAATGGGTGAGATACATTTGGTTGGCTTTGGGTGAATTTAGAGTAGAAGGGTTAGCTAATTATTTTTACGAATACACCATGGTTTGGTTGTTAAGCCAAGACTCGAACGAAGATATACAAACTCTACAACAACCTACATCGAATCCTCTTTTTTTTTTCTTTTGTTTTTTTATAATAACATAATACATTACAACATGGGGTTTATAACACGTACCCCTACACTTGATCTTTTACATACTCGATATTTACAATCTAACTAATGACCCGATTTGAGGTGGATCAAAATAACATGGACATCATCTAACAAATATATGGGGGTATTGACTTACTTTTTTCCTCATTCTCCTGCGAAATAAATAGTACCATGAATCCTAATCGTCCCAAAACTGTATTTGCAAGGATAAGAACTTAGCAACCGTGTACTCAAATAATTAACTTGGGTTAAAAACAATAATGTACTAAAAGCGAGTACATACAAGGTAGGCTAAGGCGATTTGAGTGTAACGATTAGTTTAAGGGTGATAATGCTCTTCATTAATAATTCGGCTTAACCAAAAAATTACAAGAATCATGAAAAAGGATAGGCTCGGAGGGTTGTACTAAGGGTATCCTGCACTAAAAATGAGTACATGGTAAGGGTGTGGGATAGTTATATGATTGGTGTGACCATCATAACAATTACAGGTTTAAAACATGGGTTAATCCTAGTGCCTCTTATCAAGCAAATCCTAATACTTACTATGTGGTCTCGGGATGCATCACAATAACAAGTTCTAGAATTTAATATACTATCGGTACACTCATATAATTTAATACCGATCTCAATGCTCCAGAAAAGGCGACAAAGACCACACGTACACATCTGTAACGACAGAATAGACACATATGACTGCTCACTCTTTAACTTGAGAAAGCTAAAGGTATAAACTATCTTGGGTATCAATAATAGATACCTAAATTCCTATAGATCTAAAGGCGAACCTCATAATTTTGGGGTAGAATTCTGAGGGTTTTTGTGCTAGTCATATACATTCCTATCTATGAGACGCTATTAATACTCAGTTTTCGTCGGTATGTGTCATAAAAAAATTTAAATTTTGGTCAAAATTACCTTTTTATGCTATGTTTCGATATATTACCCATCATTTTAAGGAACAAAGCAAATGGCAAATGAAAGAATAGTTTCTAAGGCTTATTCCCCCCTACACTTAAGTTGAACATTGTCCCCAATGTTCTATAGAAGTACCCATAAAAACGAATAAAGGGAAAAGAAAACAAGGAAAAGAAACTAGTACTCCCCTGGTTTGCTCAATAATAGAGAAGAAACATGCGATAACTGGTTAAATCATCCTTCAAGAATCATCCAATGAAACTTCCAAAAACTGTCCAATCCTTCTTTCGTCAAATAGAACATGAATCAAAGAACTGATAAAAAATGAACAACTACACCAAGCATAAAATCTACGGGTGAATGATAAATACAACCTCATTAACTAATGCATTATTTTCTCATACTATCTTATTAATTGTTTAGATAAGTATATTGTTTATATTATGCAAGTGTTGAATTCACATAAACTCAAATCTAGAATTTTTACAAACACTTTAAAACCTTAAATTAAAAAGCGGTAAATTATTCAACCCCCATTCTAGTTTTTCACAATCTTCTCAAAAAGTTTTTGAAACCTAGATCCTAAATGGCCACTGAAAGTAATCTACCCCAACTAGTTTACAAGAAAGGAGGTAGCTACTCTACTATTGCTCCTCGACTAGAGCCGAGATAATTTAACAAATGGAAAAAGCATATGCTTTGATATTTGACTGGTATGGAACCCTACTACATTAAAAGTATTAAGGATGGTCCTTACCAACCTAAGACCACTGAAGGTGCTAATAAACCTGAGTCCTAATGGACCAATGAAGATAGGAGGGTGGTCAATCAAGACCAACACCTTAAAAGCATCATTATATTATGTCTACCAGATGATATAATGGAGTCAGTCATTAGCTATGAGGCAGCTAAATCTACATGGACTGACTTGGTTTATAGCTTTGAAGGTCCCTCTGATACTAAGGAAAATAGGATCATGGATCTGAAACTTGAGTATCAAACTTTCAAAGCTAAACCCTTTGAGAGTCTCTCACGGACCTACACCTAATACAAGACCCTGTTCAATGAGCTTACCAATGATGGTGTGACACTGTCTAAACACGAAATCAATGTGGGTTTCATGAACAGTCTCCTTGAGAAGTGGGTTAGCTTCTCTTATGGACTAAGAAATGCCAATCACACTCAGACCCTTGACCTTACTGATATCTATGGGAGGTTTTTCTATGAAGACAACCTAATTTCTAGGAGATACATTAAGACCAAAAAGGCCCTTATAACTGCACCCTCAACCTCTCTCATATCAACTACCTTCTTTTCTAACAATATTGTTCAGGATTTCCAAGAAAATTCTGATGATGAGGATGATGAGAGATCCGGTGCGGAGTACCTCAGAGACTTAGAGTTAGAGTTTCATGAGAGAGCCCTTTTGGCAAATTCAAAACGCTTTATCAAAAGGAAAAATAATTTTTCTAGTCAAAAAGAAAATGAAAACATTGATTGTTACAAATGTGGCAAAAATGTCATTTTGCAAGAGAATGCTTATCTAAAACATCTAAACCCTCTTATAAATCGCCAGTGTCAAACTCCTCTTTAGTGTCAAAAGGTTTTCAACCCTAGTTTACACCAAAACTCATTCATTCTTCTCAACAAGCTCAGAGTAGTCAATATGATCTAAAAATTCAAAAGGATTACAAGGCTGAATACAAGAAGATGAAAGCTAAACTTGCACTCCATGAGGCTAGTCCCTCTACTTCTCAGTCTCTGAAGCCCTTTCAATCAAAGAACAAAGGCCTAGTTGCTGAAACGTTCGATTGGGATGAGGAAGAAGTATATGATGATGAGGAGATGACACAAGTCAAGGTACTAATGGCTCTAGCTGATGATGAACTTGTTGTGGGGAAGAATCATACTCGTAATGGTGAATGGATCGACATTACCATGAGGAAGGTAAATATTCTTCTTTCTGATGTGCGGTCGTCGTGGGACTTTTACAAGAAGTTTTACAACTCCCTAAGCAGTGTACCTAATCGTTGTAGTGTAGTATAGGCAAGGCTCGGGGGTTGTTATCGTTCTCTAGGGGAATAGCACTGTGAAGGCCAGATTGAATGTTCACTAAGGTCTAAAGGTTGAAGGAAGATTATTTTTGTATTTTTGTGTTTTATAGAAAGTAAGTAAACTTATGGTTTTGAGAGTTGGTTTGTATTAACTAGTTCTACTTTTAATCTAATCTAATAAGGAGACAATTATACAACGAAGTGTATTCACTTAGTATGCACTAATCCTTGCTAGCTATCCAATTCTACCTATTGCTTTGTCACACTTGAGATGTAATGTGTAATTATTTCTTAAGTCATGAATGAATTACACGAACCCGCTGTCTACTTAGTATTCCGCTAGAGCAACGCACACGTAAGGTAGTATGAAGATTATTACATGGCCTCTAGGGGTACACTAAGTGCATGTGAAATATATTAAAAGTGGATCAACCATATTGGGGGGTAAGGTAGTATGAAGACTATTACCCAATGGTATCCTTTCTGTACAATCATGTTTCCCTAGACATATCAATAGTGATATAGACAAAAGCTGATTTTTTAGAGCCTAACATGCACATCCATCACAAGAAGTAATAGGAAATAAGAATTATAAACTATAATCAATTAGACTCATTGAATCTGTCACAAACAACAAGATCCAATCAATTAATGACAAAGTTCATGCAATCCTAAATAAATACTAGATGAATTAGTCAAGCATACTCAAGCAATATAAATCATAATCAACAAAAGGAATTGAAGACATGAATTAAGATAGATATGATAATCAAACCATTATAAGATATTTATGGCATGAATTAATTCTTCTAAGTTGCTAAAAAAACACCTACCCAAACCCTAGAATTGGACTTAGGGTTGGAGGCTTGATAAAAACAATGTTATGAGGTTGTATTTATAGAAAAATCCTAACCGACCTTTGTGACGGCGTCACCAATAACATGTGACGCCGTCACAGCGACATCTTTTGCGTGGTTGTAGATTTTATCGTTCTTTCGCGTGAGCAGTTGAAATGTAAATTCGAGTTAGTATGAAGGAGTTATGATCAAAAACATTCTGGTATTTCACGCGCGCGTTAAATGGTATTCTTAATCACGTGACACCGAATCTTCTAGATTTCCTTTAGGTAGTCCCTGTTCTGAGGCGTCACCAATGTACTGACGCCGTCACCTCGTAAATCATGACGACGTCGCTTTATGCTTGCGACGCCGTCTCCACGCTCTGTAAGCATAATCTTCAAGAGATTTTGGTGTAGGTCCGTAGTCTTGTCCGTTTCTTCTCCAAATGAGCCCAAGTCACGTGTATTTCCTCTAAATGCCTTCTAAATGTTAACTACCTGAAAATGAATGATTAAGTACCTATTTTGGGCATAAATGAACGATTTAGTAGTTAATTGGGACCCCGAAAAGGTATAAATGACACTTCATTCCAAATTTCCCTACACTTGAATTTTGCTTGTCCTTAAGCAAATGGGATTTTCTACCTAGACAATAGCAGTATTAGTGTCATTTAACCTACTCCTTAAAAGTATATTACAACACAACCTTCTAAACCTCGTAATTAAAAGCACGAAAAGTATATACTAACACCTCACATAAGTGTTTAAGATTCTTGGTTTGGTTGCTAAGCCAAGACTTGGACGAAGATATACAAACTCTACACAACTCTACATCAATCTCTTTCTTTTTCTTTTCTCAATTTTTTTTAATAACATAATACATCATATGGGGTTTGTAATACATACCCCTACACTTGAGCTTTTACATGCTCGATATTTACAATCTAACTAATGACCCGATTTGAGGTGGATCAAAATAACATGGAGATCATTTGACAAACATAGGAGGTATTGACTTAACTTTTCTTCCCCATTCTTCCACAAAATAAATACTACCATGAATCCCAATCATGCCAAAACTATATTTGCAAAGATTAGGACTTAGTAACCGTGTACTCAAATAATTAACTTGGGTTATCACAATAATATACTAAAAGCGAGTACATATAAGGTAGGCTAAGGCTTTTTGGGTGTAACGATTGGTTTAAGGGGTGACAATGCTCTTTATTAATAGTCCGGATTAACTAGAAAATTACAAGAACCGTGAAAAAGGATAGGCTCAGAGGGTTGTACTAGGGTATCATGCACTAAAGGTGAGTGCATGGCAAGGGTGTGGGATAGTCATATGATCGGTGTGACTATCATAACAATTACAGGTTTAAAATATGGGTTAATCCTAATGCATCTTATCAAGCCAATCCTAATACTTACTATGCGGTCTTGGGATGCATCACAAAAACAAGTTCTAGAATTTAATATGCTACCGGTACACTCTCATAATCCTAAAGTAACCGATACCAATGTTCTAGAAAAGGCGACAAAACCACGCATACACATCCATAACGACGGAATAGACACATATGATTGCTCACTCCTTAACTCGAACAAGCTAAAGGTATATCATCTAAGGGCGAACCTCACATTGTGGGGTGGAATTTTGAGGGTTTGTGTGCTAGTCATATAAATTCCTATCCATGGGACGCTAGTAATACTCGATTTTTGTTGGTATGTGTCGTAAAAAAAAATTGGTAAAAATCACCCTTTTATGCTATGTTTCGATATATTACCCATCTTTTTAAGGACAAAGCAAATGACAAATGAAAGAATAGTTTCTAAGGCTTATTTCCCCCTACACTTAAGTTGAACATTGTCCCTAATGTTCTCTAGGAGTACCCGTTAAAACAGATAAAGGGAAAAGAAAACAAGGAAAAGAAACTAGTACTCCCCTGGTTTACTCAATAATAGAGAAGAAACATGCGATAATTGGTTAAATCGTCCTCCGAGAATCATCCAATGAAACTTTCTAAGAACTTCCAAGCTTCTTCTCATCAAATATAACTTGTAATCAAAGACAAAGACAACTATACCAAGCATAAAATGTGTGATTTACCAATATACAATATGAATTTAGGGTTCGACTCGATAGATAGAATGAAAGAATTGTTAAACTCATTAGGTTTTGCAGGTTTAAAATAGAAGAAGACATATATTAAATGTTGCGCAAGTTTTATTTTCAAAAATAATTAAAAACTTTAAGTTTTCTGGACCTGGGCGTTTGACGCCGTCAAGGTTGTGGTGACCCCGTCACAGGTGTCGTGGTGACGGTGTCGCGGATTAATCGTGACGCTGTCTCCACAGTCTGTGAAAACAAAATTTTTGTTTTTGATGAAAAATTTCTTGCACTTGATTCCATAAGTTAATTCCTGTACAAATGGCTGCATAAAACCTGAGATTTAACAATTCAATCATATGACTTGAAACTGACGCGAATTAATCTAAACAATTTATTTAACATGCTTGAACTTGGTTCTAAAAGCTAGATAGATTCCCCTACACTTATTGTTTGCAAAATACCTTTGATTGAAATTAAGACGAAGTTAAAGACAAACAAAGCATGATTACAAGATAATTCAAACATAATAAAACAAACTATGAAGAATTAAAACATACATGACACTCCTAATATGCAGGAAAGGTAAATTGGCTTGCCTCCCAAGAAGCGCTTGTTTTTGTTCGAGTCACGAGCCTGACTCTACCCTTATTTAAAAGATAAAGGGGAGGGTTCCCCAACACTTGAGATCAAGTACGGGTGATAGTAACGGTACACACCATCGTGATGAGAAGGAGCCATACGTTGAGAAATTGGTTATTGAAGAATAGACTCTAAACGGTGTGCTTTTAGAGTTTTACCTCTCTCTACTTCATTTGGCCTATCAAATAAACTAAATTCTTCCCCTAGAAGAGAAATTTCCTTATATTCTAATCCCTAATCATCATCAAACATCTTCCAATTTGAAATATCAACACCTAGGGATACACTTTTTCCTAATAAACTTGGTTTAAATCCATAATGTCTCTTAGGGTCATCTATACCTGGGTTATAATAACTATACATACCTTTAGGATGGGAATTTGCCACGTGAGGTGAAGGCGGTGTTTGAGTTGTTAAATAATCTACTACCATCATCCTAGAACTATCCGGCCTATGTGGTTTGATGGATGGTTCGAGGCCTATTATGTCTACATCTAAGGATGGACTATTGAGTATAGGTTGAGGCTCCGGTCCATCAAACTAGGAACTTCCCTAGAACTAAAAGGAGTGTTGTGATTACAATTCAAGCCTACTTCCTCTAGTTTTATTTCATTCAAAGGTTCTACCTCTATCGGGGTTCCTAAAGTCTTTTCTACTTCTTTCGGGTAAGTCACGAGTGGTGTGTATTCCTCAAATGACGGTAGGGTTTATGTGGTACTCTTAGGGCTTGTAACCCCTACCTCATTACCCATCGTACTTAGGCTATCTACATGCTCATCATAATCTAACCATGCCATGCACATAGGTACTTGTACCTTAACCATATCATCCCCAACTATTTGAGCATTTAGATTTGCTATTGTTTCATCAGAAATAACGCTTATTGGGTTGCTACATTTTTTTATCATATTAGGCACAATCCTCTATGGCATACCATGATCTTATATCACTAAACTTTTTAAGATCCCCTTCTGCTGTCAAATTGATGATATGATGGGATAACGAGTCGAGATGTTTCAGAAATATTTCAATTAGGGTCTATATACTAAGGCCATGATTCGGGGCTTTTCGGATCATGTCTTTGAAACAAGTCCACGAATCGTAAAGAGATTCATCTTGAGTTGTTGGAACACCAAGAGTTGATAACGAAAGAATACATCAAGCCTACCTACGCTAGAATAACCATACCTATTCATTATAATTTACAAATTTACAAATGTTACGAACAAAGGGCACAAAGAAAAAGATAGACTACAAGAAAGCTAATGTACGGAATTAAAGTCTCACTTGAAAGGATTCAAGCGAGTAGAACTAAGTTAAACTATGATCAAAACCTAATTATTCCCCAGGCGGCGGCGCCAAAAACTTGATGTGCGGTCGTCGTAGGACTTCTACAAGAAGTTTTACAACTCCCTAGGCAGTGTACCTAATCGTTGTAGCGTAGTATAGGCAAGGCTCGGGGGTTGTTATCGTTCTCTAGGGGAATAGCACTGTGAAGGCCGGATCGAATGTTCACTAAGGTCTAAAGGTTGAAGGAAGATTATTTTTGTATTTTTGTGTTTTATAGAAAGCAAGTAAACTTATGGTTTTGAGAGTTGGTTTGTATTAACTAGTTCTACTTTTAATCTAATCTAATGAGGAGACAATTATACAACGAAGCGTATTCACTTGGGATGCACTACTCCTTGCTAGCTATCCAATTCTACCTATTGCTTTGTCACACTTGAGATGTAATGTGTAATTATTTCCTAAGTCATGAACGAATTACACGAACCCGCCGTCTACTTAGTATTCCGCTAGAGCAACGCACACGTAAGGTAGTATGAAGACTATTACATGGCCCCTAGGAGTACACTAAGTGCATGTGAAATATATTAAAAGTGGATCAACCATATTAGGGGGCAAGGTAGTATGAAGACTGTTACCCGATGGTATCCTTTCTACACAATCATGTTTCCCTAGACATATCAACAGCGATACAGACAAAAGCTGGTTTTCTAGAGCCTAACATGCACATCCATCACAAGAAGCAATAGGAAACAAGAATTATAAACTATAATCAATTAGACTCATTAAATCTGTCACAAACAACAAGATCCAATCAATTAATGACAAGGTTCATGCAATCCCAAATAAATACTAGATGAATTAGCCAAGCATACTCAAGCAATATAAATCATAATCAACAAAAGGAATTGAAGACATGAATTAAGATAGATATGATAATCAAACCATTACAAGATATTTATGGCATGAATTAAGTCTTCTAAGTTGCTGGAAAAACACCTACCCAAACCCTAGAATCAGACTTAAGGTTGGGGGCTTGATAAAAACGATGTTATGAGGTTGTATTTATAGGAAAAATCCTAACCGATCTTTGTGACGGCGTCACCAATAAGATGTCATGCCGTCACAGCGACATCTTTTGCGTGGTTCTAGATTTTTCATTCTGAACGCGTAAGCTGTTGAATCGTCAAAATCCAAGTTCGTATGAAGGAGTTATGATCAAAACAATATCTGGTACTTCGCGCACACGTCGAATGATCATCTTTATCTAGAATCTTCTAAGGTTTCTTTAGGTAGGCTACGTTATGATGCCATCATGGGTTGAATTGTGACAGCGTCACGTGTATCTTATGACGCCGTCTCCAGCCTCTAAGTAAAAATTCTTGAGAGATGTTGGTGTAGGTCTGTAGTCTTGTCCATTTCTTCTCTAAATGAGCCCAAGTCACGTGTAATTCTTCCAAATGCCTTCCAAATGAGAAATACCTAAAAAGAAACAATTAAGTACCTATTTTGGACATAAATGCATGATTTAGGGGGTTAAACGACCCCGAAAAGTGTATAAAATGACACCTCATCACTTTCTATGTACGAGGATGCTGATTGACAGACTTACCTCAAATATATAAACATTGACTTGAAGTTTGTTCACGAGCAGAGATTAAACCTGTTATCAAAATATAACAAAATCGTTTTTGAATTAAATAAGTGTAGAGATGATCTATTTATTTTTAAACAAGCCAAACTTGATGCTGTCACTTTTTAAATTTAAAACACTAAACTTACAAAATTAAATCATGCTCTGAAAAAACAACTGAATGAAGAAAGAAAAAGAAAGGTCAACGAAAAGTGGTTAAATAGCTCAAATAAAGTAACTCAATGCATCAGTGAGCAAATTCAAAACCAAAAGAAGAAAAATCTTAGAATTAGACATCTCACTGAATCATCATCCAAAACTGATGTTAAAGAAAACTCATTCATACCTGCCTCCCTGGATTATGATCATGAAATGATCCTAAAATCCATAGATTGGGTTGAAAGACACAACCCTGACAGAAAACTTCCAAACTTTAACACTAGAAGAATTATAGCCCCTGAAAGTCAAACTGTAAATGAGTGTCTAAAACTAACTGAGGCACCTACTGATCCTAAGTCTTCCAAAGAGTCAGGATCAAAACATCTAACACCTCTACCTCCACTGAAAAATATTTAGTGAGCTTCTCCAAGCTCTGAGGTAATTCCATTGACTTACCAAGATCACTCTCCAAGGGAGAGACCTGGTTTGGGTACCATGAAACACACAAAGCCTAAAACACACAAAGCTTGAAACACAAGAATCTTCAAGTAAGAGTGTTTTACGACCTGTCACTGTTAATGATACTGTATCAGTTACTTCTTTAGTCCATACTAAAGTCAAAAACAATGACCAAGAATCTAAAATCGATGAACTGACTAAACTAGTTCAGATGTTAATGGATGAAAAGATAAACTCCATTTAGAAGATTTAGGAATCTAAACCTGTGAATCCATAGTCTGAATCATCTAAGTAAGTCAACTCATCTAAAATGAGTCAGGATTCTAAACCAAATGGTAAGAACACTGACTCATCCAAGTCACCCAGCCTAAAACCTCTTCAAAAACCCAAGCTAAAATGTGAACTCTGTCACTATACCAATCATTCAACTTATGATTGTTATAGAATTCTCTATTACATGAAGTGCAAACATAAGGATCATAGGACCTATGATCACGACATGTATGTTGCATCACTAAAACATAGTAAAAACTTCAAGGTACAACCTTATAAGTATGATTCACCTTCTTAACAGATCCTAAAAGCAAAGGCAAAGCCTTACCCACCATGTACTCACTACGGATTTAACAGCCATCATCCTGATGATTGTCAAAATTATTATGAATGTGAAATATGTGGAAGTTATGACCACTTTAGCCCAGGACACAA
Organism: Tanacetum coccineum; assembly: GCA_026074375.1. Classification (NCBI taxonomy): domain Eukaryota; kingdom Viridiplantae; phylum Streptophyta; class Magnoliopsida; order Asterales; family Asteraceae; genus Tanacetum; species Tanacetum coccineum. The sequence goes on from BQNB010077993.1 coordinate 26,153, forward strand.
TCGTGTTATTCTTGTCAGAGGAGGAGTACTAGCTAAGTCCTCTCAGTCTAATGAGTCCTCCATTGGTGTGAGATGAACTACTTGTAGAAGTAATGTGTACTCAACCACTGACCATAATAATTTTGAGCATTTTAAGAAAGGTGAGAAAATTCAGGATACTAAAGTTTATTATTTGTGCAGAGATACATAAGGGATCCCATTTGGCACCTGGATAATGGATGCTCAAGGAATATAACTGGTGTCAAGAGTTGTCTACACAAATATGTGGAGCAACCAGGTCCTAAGGTAGTTTTTGGTGATAACTCATCTTGCATTACTGAGGGATATAGTTCAATAAACTGTGGTGGTATAGTTTTCTCTAAAGTAGCTTTTATAAATGGTCTAATATACAATCTAATTAGCATCAGTCAACTCTGTGATGCTAAATATATTATTTAGTTTGATGATAAGCAAGGGACAATCTTTAATGATAACAAAAAATTATGTCGATAACCCTAAGAAGAAATGATGTATATGTTCTTGACATGTCATCACTAACTCAAAATGGAGCCTGCTTCTTTTCCAAAGCCTCAAAAAGTGTGAACTGGCTATGGCACAAAAGGCTATCACATCTTAATTTCAAGAACATTAATAAACTTGCTAAATAAAACAAAGTTCTTGGCCTTCCTTAAATACTGAGATATACCATCATTCAACTACTAAATTTTTATAATACATACTTAACATTCTAAATCACCATACAAGTTCCATAGTTGTCACGTTGATAAAGTTATTTTACACTCCACACATTATTCACGAAATACACACCAAGGTACTATTTGTGCCAATATCTCCACAAGATTTCAAACCACTCTGTCACCTCAAATCCTCCAAACCTTTTTTCTCACTCTTTTCCCGTCCAACTCACCAACACACCCCCCCATCCCTAAAAATCACATTTCCATTCTTCACTCCCACACTCACTCTACCTATAATAATACCCTACACCACTCACTACTTCTCTCGCCCCTACTTCTAGCACACCAATTATCGCACCACCCCCCATCACCCAAAACAACCTTAAACCTCAACACCCACCCCCCTCTCTCCCCACACGCGCTACTCACCACTTAAAGATCCTCAACAACCATCACATCACACACCACAAACACCTCTTCAACTAACAGACGTAAACTCACTGTATCTATGTCACGAGACATGTATGCATACACCTAATGTCTAGTTAACGTATGACAATCAACTACTAGTAATAAATAGAGTGACAGACATAACAGAAACAAACTCATCAAAACTATTGTCCAGTAATAGATCATATTACTAATCACGCAAAAGAGTGTAAGACTAGAGACATGAACTACTAGAAATCTCACTCAATATCATATCCTCACAATAATAATAAATAGCAGACACCGAGAGAGATCAACAGACAACCAAATATCATAGACTCTCTAGCTGACCCAGTGAATATAATATATACCCTAAATACTAAAGTTTCATAAATATAGACCCTCAAATAGACACTCTCCCATATACCATCTCCTCCTTGTGTCCCGTAGAATTTGACTATACACTATCAGTATATCAACTCTGTATATAGACATAGAATCTAATACACATATATAAACAAAGAACTCCTTCTTATTAAGAGACACAATGTCATATAGCCCACTTCGTGATCAGGACACCTTCCAACTCTAAATAATACACAGCTAGTAACGCACAAAGTGACTAACCAAATTTTACCTCCCGTCCACATCATTCTGTCACGAAAGCTCTCTATACCAGATCCGTGTGTCTCCTCAGATGTAAGTCTGACCACTCTCATGCCACAGAACTACACTTCCTGTGTGTTCGACATAAATATATAGACACACAACTCTATTACAATTCAGCCTTCTGCCTCATTCTTTTATGTTCTATTACGTAAATAGAGAGTAGATATACATCTCCCCTCCAATTGTCTCGAGATCTCTAATTGTATTTGTACTAGAAACTCACCTCATCAAAGAATCTGAATCATCTCTTGTAGACAGCACCTCATGCACGCGCGCTCTCCGCTCACAACCCCCCGCCCCCCCCCATACTCTTATTGTAGCTTTAAAAACTTGCGCCTCTCTCCACGTCGCGCCCACACCCTTGCTCGCACTCTCTCCGCGCCTTTATGAATTAAAGCACACATAACTAAACGCAAATCTCGGTACTGCATATGTCATAGAGTATCCTACACTTTCCCACTGCTAAAACGTAGTCTCTAAGATTGTCGTAATGTTTTATTATGCTTAACATAGACTTAGTATGTATAGACTCAAGAGTTGAAGCTATCATTGAAGTTACTTTAGATCCATTTCTATTTTCTCGCAAATAAATGTATATTTATTGTTCTCGATATATAAGCCTTTGTACTTATCTCTCATGCCGTTATCTATCTCTAATAACTTCAGAATGTCTTATATTCTAGTACTAGCAACTCATATCATGTCAACACCTCATCATGTTCCAGATCTACGCCCACTGTGTACTCAATCTAAACGTATACTATGTAAGTTCTACAAATAGTATGTATGATCTAGGTCACCACAGTATGTGTGTGTCAACTAAACTGTCTCATTTATATAGACCACTACACTTGACTAAACCGCTCAGTATAGAAACTTATCAGAAGAATGCGCCGCACAACTGTAGTACTTCAGAATCATATGTCAAGTCAGAATTGATCCTTAGTTAATTTACCGAATAGCGCTCCATTGTTGTATTGTGAATATATGAGTGTACTACAGAAGATAGTATCATCTGTTACGTCCCTGTGTGGTTATACATATAATAACTCAGTGTGTCTGTAGTGTCGAAGTGTTATGCTATATACACCTCAGCTAGTGATAGTCGTAATACCCCCTACGAAAGTATCAACTCATATGTTATATAATATAGTGTCTGTCTCCGAGAGCTCTCCACACGAGACTAGCGCAATAGAGGTAGTCTGAGAGATCGTCACTGTAGAATCGAGATAGCCTTGGTAAATATTAATCTCACCGCCAATGTTCTAAAAGGAATAAGCTACATTTAGCTTAATGAGCTTATAGCTTATTGGTTTAGAGGCTAAGGTACCATTAGGTTTATGTTGTAAAGCCACTCATTCAGATAGAGTAGCTAGGGTCAGAGACTTCAATTCACAGGTTTCATTTTCTATATCTAATTTTAGCATTAGAGGCTTATTTTAGTAGCTTATTGCCTTGTTTCTTTTATGTGATTAAACATGTTCAAAATTGTTTAGTTAGTTTAGGTATTCAAATATTTTCAGCTGTTATAGTTAGAATTCATTAAAATACTACATTTTTGAATTCTGTCGTAATAAGTAAGTAGCTAGCTGATAAACTAGCTTATTTTCCTTAATAAGCTTTAGTTTTAAGTGCTCAAATAGCTTAATTAGGTTAGTTTTAGATTGAGTAGATATAAGGTTTTAGCATTTTTAGTTTTAAAAATAGATGTTAAGTAAAAATTAGTTGAGACATAAATATTAACTAGTGTTTGGATTAAGGTGTAATTGACTCTTAAAGTCAAATTTAGTAGATAATTTTTCATTAGTCAGTTGTATTAAGTCATATTATCAAGTTTAAAATAGATTTTAAAAGTTAGTTTGTAGAATTACTAAATTTAGAGCTTAAAAAGTTTTTGCCAGCACCAGGGCATTTTTAAGTTCAAGTAGGATAAGAGTTTAGTGATTTAAAGCTTTCTAGTGTTAAACTTGTGTTAGTGTAAACTTAGGAACATAGAGATAGATAGTTTGTGAGTTCTGAATTTAGAAATTTAGCCTGCATTTAAACTTTGGCCAAGTATATCAGCATAAGCAGTAGTAACTCAGTTACTACTGCTGTTGCTCATCACTTTATTAGCTTCTTTTTAATTCTTTTAATTAGAAGATAGAACTTAGTATTAAGTACCTAATTAGTATTCTATTAGCTTAATATAAGTCATCATTCAAGTATCATTTTTAAGCTTTTAGATTAGCTTAAATTTTCTTGTAAAAGTGATATAGTAGCAGCTTAGATTTTTAGCTTATCTCTTTTGATTTCTAATTTCTAGCTGTTCTTTCAAAATTCCTTTTATCTAGGTGTACTCAAAGTTCATAGTATAGCTTATTTCCAAATTTTCAGTTTCTAGATTCTATATTTGAGTTAGGTAGCTTATTAGGATTTGCTTAACAACAGTTAATAAGCTTGAACCTTAGCTTTTTAATAGCAAATTTCTTGATAATCTTGTATACATTTAGCTTATTTCTTTTTAGAGATCCCTAGTATACATTTTAAGCTTCTTATAGCAACTTTTGGTTTTTATTTTCATTTAGTAATAAGCTAGATATAAGCAAAAGATTAGAAAAGTAGAATTTTCAAAGCAAATCCTTAGTTTCTGTAAAGCAGATTAAAATGCTTAATTCTTAGCTTATTATGTTGATAAAAGTTCAAAGTGTTTTTATTAAAGTTGTAGTATATAAGCTCAGGTCCAACTTTGTAGTTTTAAGTTTTTGCT
>BQNB010077994.1:0-30676 GCA_026074375.1 Tanacetum coccineum
AGATACCATGTGCTATGTTAATATCTTTCATGTTATGCCTCGTGTTTCCGCCTTGGCGGGGTGTGACAGTCCCCGTGTCCGTGTTTGTCCGGTTTTGACCATTTTCTTGTGATTTTTGCATTATCCGTACCTACACATTCACAAACAATAAAATACACAAATACAGGCACATTTTTGCACATTTTGATCATTTAAAGGCCATTTTTGATATAGAAAAGATATGTGATTTCTCACATACCATAGGCATATTATGAGAGTAGTTGGTCGGAGAGTTTGGAGCAGAGGCGGTTGTGGAAGGGTAATCTCTTTGAAATCTAGGTGGTGGATAAGGTCGAGTGAGGAGGAATTCAATCCAATTGATATCCTCACTTAAAGCAATGAATTGTTTTTGGGTGAAGATGCAACAAGGGCAATACCCAACATGGGTTTTAACTTGGTTAATGTTGAGGGTGTGTGGTAGGTTTAGAGAGTAAGGTGATAAGGGAATGTTATTTTTTTGTTGTGAGAGATGTATGGCTAAGAGATTTGATAGGTCTTGTAGTTGATTAATGTCATCAACTAGGCTTTCTCTACTTGGAGATAGAGGTGGTGTGTGTTGAGTTTGGTTGTCACTTTGAGGTGGAGCTTGAGTGTGAGTAACATGTGAATTGATGGGTGAGATAGGAAATAGAGGATGTGAGACACCTTGTGGTGATGTGGGAGTGTCCTTAATGTAAGGATTTGGTGATGCATGGTTCATGATGAGAAGTGAGTGGTTTTGGCATTGGTGTAGGTGAACTTACATTGAGCTCATTGGATGTGTTACAAGGGTTTAGTTTCTTCCTCTAAATGGGTTTCACACTCATTTTGGCTACCCTTGATGGTTTGGATGTGGGTTTGTTAGGAGATGTCATTGGTGAGGATGATTGTGATGATGGTTGAGGATGTATTTATAGTGGAGGAAAGGTTTAAATTAGGAAGAATGAACATTTAAAGGATCAAATCCAAGAAATGTTTGTGAATTTAGGGAAACAGTAGCTAAGTCTAGGGGGTATTTGGTCAAAAAGGGATGAAAAAACTGTTTTACCCGTGATCTACTAGGCCGGTCCCCTTAATTAGGGGTCGGTCCCCTTAAAGATAAGGGGACCGCCTTTTGTGAATTAGGGGGGCCGCCTACTTCTATTTCCCAGGTTTCTCAAAATTTTGTGTGGGAGTTTCTGTTTTGGTGGTTAATTTGCAGCAAGTCCATCCTTTTACGGCAATTAAGATTTCTTAGCATATAGCAAGCAAGCATTCAACATTCTACATATATGACAAGTTGTAGGATAAAACTATTTCACATAATTTTGGCATATAATCATATATGAATTGAAGATCAAAAGAGTGAAGAGCATATAAAATAGTGACTAAATATAATGCACAAAGAATTTTTCTTGTCAAGGGGGTTAAGTGAAAAACGAACCGAACTTTTGTGCAAATACTAGTGTGTGCCTAAGTGCGACAAATGTGGAGTAGCGATTATTTTGACATTAAGACAAGTAAAACCTAAGAAATAATCTAAATGCTCCTTGATTTAATTTTGCTCAACCAAGATTTTCGAAAATATATATTAGATTATATAATGTTGACAACAAGTAAGAGAATATTATGCATATGTGACAAATATTTTTAGCATATCTCAACAATATATAAAAATTGATTTTCATGTGCTCCTAGTTGTAAGAAAGACTTTTTAGAAAATAATAGATTGGGACTATTGTATATATGTATAATGAGATATGCATTTAGATAGAAGAATTTGTAAAAGTTTGCTTATAGACTTTTCATAATCTTGTGTTTTTGTGTAAAATAGAAACCTAGATACAGAGAGAGAAAAAAATTTAGTCAGTCAGGTGGGTGGTCCCCTTAAAGTCTAGCCGGTCCCTGATTCCACCCTTTTTGTATGAATATAAATAAAAATAAATATATAAATATAAATACGTAAGGATAAATATCAATAGTAAGTATTCCAAGAGGCTTTTAAAAGATTCGCTTTTATCCAAAGCACAATCTCTCAAAACATACCCGAAGTCGTAATCCCGTCAAGGTGCAAATTGAAAATCGAAGACGTTTGTGATCGCGCGTTTGAATGGTTAAAGGATTTTTGGATTGATTATCTAATTTCTAAGATTAAAATGCAAAAACGAATGCGGGAAAACTAAAAAGGAAAGTTAAAAGTGATTTAAACGTAAAAACGAAAACCGGGACTTAAACCCGTTCTTTAGAAAATGAAATTTTGAAATTTAGAACCTACAAAATCTAATTTATTTTTCCTAGGTGCAATATGATAAAAGAAAACTTTCTAAAAAAGAATTATATTTTCTTGACTTTTTTATAATTTTTTATGAATTAAAAACTAATTTAAGGAGAATAAATATTTAAAAATAGCAAACACATTTGGAAAAATCTTAAAAAAATACAGAAAAGTAGCTAAAAGTTTGCCTGATCTATGAAAAATAAAATGAGGAAAATTGGCTTTTTGAATAAGCCGGAAATAAGCTTAAAAAGGCTTATAACTAAAACTGGCTTAAATGACTATAAATAATTAATTATGTAAACATATTTTGAAAAAGACCCCACGGCACGTTGGCTATTGTGTGTTTGTGGTGAGTTATGCGTGTGAAAGGGGAGGTCTGGGGTTCGAGCCTGGGCCTCTTCCTTTTTGATAAAACTTTTTTTTTCTTCTTTTTCTTTTTTTTAAAAACTTATAAAACAGGTAAAAATAAGTTAATTTAAAAAAGATACTTTTTTACAAAAACTTAAAATAAGCAGAAAATTAAGCAATCAAAAAGAGGAGAATGACTTTTTAACACTATGTCTTAAAAAAAACTAAACTGTTAAGCTACTTAATGCTCAAATAAGCTAATGCAATTAAAAAACAAGTGAAAACAGATTAGCTCCTATACTAAATAAGCAAATGATTAATAGCTTTTCAAACTATATATATTAAAATAAAATAATATATATATAATCTAAAAAAAACTACAATAATCAATAAAATCGAGAAGTAGTATAGAATGTTCCCGGGTCGTTTATCCCCAACGAGGCTGGACTGGTGAATCGATACAGTCGGTGAAGATTGGAGTTTGAATGTAGGAGAAAGGATTTGAGAGTGAGGGAAAGCTAAGTAAAGACAATAAAAAGACAAAAACATTAAGAAAAAAACCTAAAATTATATGAATTAAGCTGAAAACGAATGTACGAATCCCGAGAACAAAGGGTCAAAAACCTAAATTTTGCACAATTTAACCGCCTAATACAAATATATAAAAGCTAAATTAGTTCTAAATGAAAAATAAACTAAGTTTAAAAAAAAACTAGACTGAAAACGTGGTAAATTCGTTAGAACCCAAAAACGAGTCAAGACAAAAACTGTCAACCCGAGCCCCGGTTTCTTCCGAGCCCCGTTCTTTAAAAATCAAAAAGTTACAAAAATGGCCCTACAAAAATTTTTGCATTTTTCCTACAAAATATATAACTAAAGAAAATTTTCTAAAAAAGAAAAATATTTTTTTGATAATTTTTATATTTTTTATGAATTTTTAAAACTTATAACGAAATTAAATTATAAAAAATACTAAACTATTTTTAAAAATTCTGAAAAATTTACCTAAAATACTAGACCTAAAATTCTACCTAAGAAAAATAAGAAGCCCAAAGTTCGGCTTATAAATAAGCCGAAAATAAGCTGAAACAGCTTATGGCTTATTAAGGCCAAAAAGAGGTTAAATACTAAACCACTTGGGACTCTAACAAAGAAGTCCCAAAGGCGGAGCGGTAACACTAGTTATAAAAGAGAGGTGTATTGAGGGTAGAGGCCCGGGTTCGAGTCTTGCTCACCCGGGTCACCCCTTGTCTCCTCTTTTTTTTATTGAAAACTTTTTAAACACACTTGATAAGCTCCTTGAGCTTATCAATTTTTATAACTACAACTTTTTTAGAAAAGCTAATAATAAGCTGAAAAAGGGCTTTTCAAAACAGACAGAAGCTTAAAGTGACTTAAAGCTTAAATGGCTTATGGCATTTGACTGTTTGGACTAATAAGCTGAAATTTGAACAATAAGCTGAAAGGGTTATCTAACTAACCTAAATAAGCACTTATGAACTAAAAGCTACAACTAAATAAGCTGAAAAGGCTTAAACTAGACAGAAAGCTTAAACAACTTCAAGGCACATGTTGGCTTTTTCTTATGGAATGTTAACACAAAATAAGCAAACAAAGTTGGAAAAAGAGCATACACAGCTTAACACACCAACAATAAGAAACTCTAGGAACAAATTAAGCAAATGAAAGAAGCCCAATAAGCCAAAAACTTGGCTTAAGCACTCAGCAGTACTAACTTGAGAGTTAGTACTGCTAGGGTGAACTTGGCTTTTTTTTTCTTAACTCTTAGGAACAAATAAGCAATGCAAGATTAGCTAATCTAACCTAAATAAGCACTATGAACATAAATAAGCTAGATAAAACAAACAGAAAAGCTAAAATTAAAATAAGCTATAAGCTATGCTTGCTAAAGGGCAGAGAGCCTGGGGACATATTTGGGCTTGAAAATAAGCAACTAAAATGGCTTCCTAAGGTCTGAAATAAAGGGGGGCTTATCAAAGAGCTTATTGGCTTTTTAGAAAAGCCAAAAGCTCAAGATAAGGTTCACAAATAAGCTAGATTAGTGTGCTTAAAAACAACCCCTTAGCACCAGGGCAAATATAGCTAAAACAAGGGGTCTCAACTTGACAGCTTAAAATAAGCTGTCAAATAAGCTTACAATGAAAAATAAAGTGAAAACAGATTGAAAAGGGCTTAAGGTGAGCTTCTTTTAAGCTGCTGATTTTTTTGTTCTTAAAAAGAGTTTTTTCTTTTTTTAAAAAAAGACACCAAATTGTTGGCAGTTTGACTTAGGAAGTCAAATGGCTCAAAGCACTTTTACTACACAATTATACACCACAAAGGACACACTTTTGGAACTAAAACTCAAGGATACAAGAGCTTAACCAAATAAGCTCTTGTATCACTCAAAAATGCAACAGACCTAAAAAGCAACTAAATAAAAAATGAAAAACAGTTTTGAACTTAAAAACTTTGGAAAAACAGACCAAAAAGGGCTTAATGTATTAAGCCAAAGTTGGCCTTATGACCCCAACCCAGGTTATTGCCATTTTGACCCGTTTTAGTACTTAACCCAAACACCCCTTTATATTTTAAAACTGGATTTTAAAGCTTACAAACTGAATTAAGCTCTAAATTTTAAGAACAACTACTAAACATGCCAGGTTAAGTAATAAACAGTGAAAAGCAAGAGCAAATAAGCACTTTTAAAAGCTAATAAGCTAATGACAGAAACAAGCTATTCTAGACAGTTTTAAGCAATAGGCAAGTAAATAACACAAGAGCAACTAAAGAACATTTTTAAGCTTAAATAAACACAAATAAGCACAACAAGACATAGATAAGCTGAAAATAAGCTACAATAAGCAATGCTACAGTAACAATAAGCTAAAATTTAAAAAGAAAGCATACCTTCAATCCTTGCTCAAAACAGGATTGTGTGAACCTAAATAAGCTCTAAGGCCTACCCAAGCTTATAAATAAGCTAAACTAAGAAACCAATGAGCCATCCATTATTGCTCATTCATCCACAGCTTATCAAACAGTAACCTTTGTTTTTTTTCTTTCAATTTTTCTTAAGTTCTTTGTATCACAGCTTTTAAAAACAGGTTAAGGTACTTATATTAAAAGCTTATATGGATTTTTAAAGAGACACAAGCAACTCAGAACACAATGTAAGACTAAACTGAATTTTCATTAAAAAGAAGGTACAAGTACATAAAGTTGAGCTAAAATTACACACTAAAACTACTCTTACTAAAAAAAACTCTCCTGGGGCCTCAAGGGCTTACAACAGCTTAAATAGCCAAAAATAAGCTAGGGTTCCTTTTCTTGTCTTTTCTCCTTGTGCTTCTTTGTAGACACAGAAACAGCTGTGTGCTTGTTGTGAGAGTGTAGGACACAAAGGGCTGATCCTGGGCCCTTGGTTTTGAGTAGTGACCACTCAAAATTATTTCTAACACAATTCGATTCCGATTGTGGGAATTAGGATGCCATTCATGGCCATACCCAATGTGGGGGGTGGTGTTTAAGTTCGGAGATGGTTTTGGAGGGTTGTGGACAGCAAACGGGAATGGGGGAAATGCCAGAGGTGGGGCATGCGGCTTTGGCGGGAATTTTATGGTGAAGATATACAGTAACTCAATAACCAGGTGAAGTATTGTGAGTTTGACAGGTTTGGTCCCTCAAGGGTTTTATCTCTTTTTTTGCAATCACACGTCCTTGTGTTTTTACAAGTTTTGAAAGTTGGCAGAATACCCCCTGAATGTTTTAACAATGTTGTTGCACCCATGGTTCCTTTGTTAAATTATAGTTTTTAGGGACTGGCAGAATTGGCCCTTGTGGTTAATACTTTGGGCAGTTGTCCGTTTTTAAGCCCTTGACAAGTATTTTTCTTCTTTTTCCTTCATTAAATAAGTTTGGACTTGCATTTTAAGTCCCTAAAACTTATTTTTCTTCACTTGTGGACATGGGTTTGACTTTGGATTTGTCGGGTTGACTTTGGTTGACTTTTTTCAACTTGGGCTTTGAATTGACTTTTGGATTTGTCCACGATTTTCCATTTCCGTGTATCGTTTTGTCTTTTTGGCTTTGTTTTTTGTCCTTTTCTTAGATATCCGTTCTGCATTCATTCACAATGAAGATGGAAATCCTGCTTGAGCCAACATCAAACAAGCTCATGGTAGGTGACTTGTGCGATTCTATACGAATCAAACTTGTGACAACTGGAAAGAAACGATGGTGCGATTCTATAAGAATCAAACTTGTTCCAGGATATGAATTGACGATTGATGATGAATTTTTGAAATGATTAACACTCTCGATGTGTCACAAAACCACTTTAGCAAGTGACACGTTGATTGATTTTCAAATCGATTTTTCTATTTCAATCGGTGAGATAGTAACTCACTGGTTCACTCTTATCGTGTTGTCTGCTTTGAGACGTTCCGGTAATGAGAACATGCTGAGTTTGATGAATCTAATACATATGTGTTAGAAAGATTCTATACTTCAGCTGGAAATCCTGTCAAGGAGATTCTTCTTAAATTGAATCTACCTGATCACAGGTCGATCCTCACGGATTCGAAGGTTACTCTAACCAAACATGGACGAATGACAAAGCCATATTCGTCCCCCCGCTTTATTGCTAACTGTTTTAATGCATGATACTTAAAGATGGTGGTGAAGGTACCTGATTCCAGCTGACTCACAAGATTCATAACCACATGCTCATACCCGACCGACAAACATAAAGACATCATGAAAGCTCAAGTACATGTGTCAAGACTTCCGCTACTCTGATACCGAACGTCTTTCTTAAAGTGACAAAGTGTTAAAGTTAAAGAATTTCAAGAAAGATGCAACATTAAAGCTTTCCAAGTCAACAAATCAAGAATGGTATGAGCATGTCGGTCCAGAAGTCACAAGATCACAAGATGACAAAGTCACAAGATGGCGAAATGAGATTATGCTTGGTTGATGATCTCACAGTGCTCAAGATCACATCTCCACTTACAAGTAAAGATAAAGGAACAAGCTCGAGCCTAAGGTCAAAAATTACTACAACATATTCACAAGAGAAATGAAGTTTACGAGCTAAAGACTAAGAGATATAGCATAGTATGCTAGGTTTAAATTTTGTAAAATGGAGTGACCTCCCTTAGGGAGAGATTGTTGGAAACAAGAAAAGTATCAGTCACTTCCAAGTTGTAATAGTCTTAGCCCGTAGTTTAACATATGATTAGTCTAGTAAGCTAGTCTGGCCCAAGGTCCATGGAAAGCCCGTTAAGGCCCATGGCCGGCCATGTATGTAAGTTATATACCCTCTTCATGCCTTGGAGAGGGTGGTTGGTTGTTTCATTTCATACATTTCACACACATATTCAATATTACTTTCTCTCTCTAGAAACCTTCCAACCCACTTCTCTCTCTAGTTCTTGCATAATATCATTAAAGATTACTAGTATTCTACAGATTACAACTGCTGAAAGATAAAGATTGCTTGAAGATCAAGATTACTTATGAGATAAGGATTGTTATTTATAGAATAGATCTCTGAGAATAATCTAAGTTTTAGTAATATATTGTAAATCGACTAGGACTCCTTGGTGTATAAAAGGAGGTCCTAGGGCATAGAGTTTTATGTATCTTAGTCGTATAATTCATTCAAGACTATGCATTGTGGGAAGTTTATAAAGGAATGGTGGCAAACCTTGACAAAAACAAAAATTATGGAAGGAATTATGACAGAGATGCCTATTACAACTACTAAAGAAAAGGCTCAGAGAAGATTAGAGGTGAAAGCTAGAAGTACTTTAATGATGGGCATTCCCAATGAACATCAGTTAAATTTAACTCTATAAAGGTTGATAAAAGTGTTGGAAGCTTTGAAAAGCCAAAGATAGTGGAATGCATCATACAAAAAGACTCAAAGGAGAATCTCTTACAAGCAACAACATGAATAACATCACATGCTCAAACTTAAGAGATGCTTGATCAAACTTTTGATTGTCTTCAAAAGCTTGTGAGTCAGTTGGAGCTTTTGGATGAAAAGCTTTCACAAGAAGATGTTAATCAAAAGTTATTAAGAAGTTTGTCACCTGAGTGGAACACACATGCTATTGTGTGGAGGAATAAAGCTGATTTAGATACAATGAGCATGGTTGATCTCTACAACAACCTCGTGGTGTATGAACTAGAAGTTAAAGGGATGTCTAGCTCAAGTTCAAGCACACAGAACATGGCTTTTGTGTCCTCTTCAAATAACAGCACTAGCAGCACTAATGGAGCAGTTAATACTGCTCAAGCAGTTAATACTGCTCATGGAGTTTCTACTGCTAGCACTCAAGTTAATGATGCTTACATTACAAATATTGATAACTTGAGTGATGCTGTTATTTGTGCATTCTTTGCTAGTCAACCAAATAGTCCTTAACTTGTACATGAGGACCTGCAACAAATCCATCCAGATTACATGGAAGAGATAGATTTGAGATGAAAATGACCATGTTGACTATGAGGCAATAAGATTTTTTTAAGAATCAGGAAGGAAGCTTACTGTTAATGGCAATGAGACTATTGGTTTTGATAAGTCCAAAGTGGAGTGCTAAAACTACCACAAGAGGAGACATTTTGCTAAGGAGTGCAGAGCTCCAAGAAATTAAGACAACAAGAACAAGGAAAGCTAAAGTTAGGGGAGTTTGGCCGAGGGGGGGGGGGGGGGTGATAACATCTACTTCCGCATTAGCTATTGGTGTCATGTAGGTCTGTTGGATATGACTGGAGTGATCAGGCAGAGGAAGGGCCTAATTATGCACTCATGGCTTTCTCATCTTCAAGTCCTAACTCAGAGGTATCCAATGATTCTATTTGTTCAAAATCTTGTTTGGAAACTGTTGAACTTCTTAAATCTCAAAATGATCAACTATTAAAAGATTTAAAGAAATTTGAGTTAATGGTTTTATGTTATAAGACAAGTTTAGAGTCAGTGGAAGAAAAACTTGAAGTCTATAAATAAAATGAGTCTATTTATTTACAAGATATTAAGGGCTTAAAATTTGAAATTCATATAGGAGAAATAACTATTAGAGAGCTTAAGAAGAAGCTTGAAATAGTTCAAAAAGAAAAGGATGGCATTCAACTTAATGTAGATAAATTTGAACATGCATCTAAAAGTTTAAACAAGCTCATAGAGTGTCAGATAGTTGACAATTGTAAGAAAGGTTTAGGCTATGAAAATTATAATGCAGTTCCACCTCCCTACAACGGAAATTTCATGCCTCCAACACCTGACTTGTCTTTTACTGGTTTAGATGAGTTTGTTAATAAGCCTGTAGTTAAGAACTGTAAAGTTATGTTTAGTGAAGAAGAGCCTAAGGTAGTTAGGAAGAATGATGATGCCCCATGTATTGAAGAATGGGCGTCAGATGATAAGGAAGAGGATGTATATAATACCCAAAACTATGATAAATTAAAAAAAAGATAATAACACCCTTAGATACACTTTCACACACGTTTTAAAACAAATAAAACTTAAGTCCTTATCACTTCATATGTGTAAGTAATACATGGCAGAATTATTATTATTATGAACGTATGATATTAAAAGTTCAAACCCAAAACCCACATTCAGTTTACTTAGTCTCCTGAATATTCGGTCTCCACCTTTCTCCCAATCCCGTTTTTGTCAACAAGTTAGTTTAACATAGCTCCTATATCATCAGCCTTACTTTAACTCCCTTTAGAATCTCATGAAACCACTAAACAAAACCTAAACAATTTTCAAATGAAATTCTCTCTACAAAAATATAAGAGTTGAAGGCTGACATAACCCAACTAGTTTATGTTGTGATCGTACCTTGGGGGTTCCTGTTCATGTCCAAAAGTTGTGCTTTGGTTGCTCCAGTTCAAGCCAAGGATTATAAGATTAAGTTTCCGTTCGCACGTAGGTTAAGATTTTGGTTCGTGATTTGTACGTGTAGCCACGTGTACGTTTGAGTTTCGTGTTACATCTTACCTCGTCAAATCTTGGTGTTCGCATTCAGCCTGGTATACGTTCACTCATATTCGTGGTTTCGGTTTTGATTGTATTCTGGTGTACGTCTAGCTAGTCTGAAGGTATATTTTTAGCTATATATCATCTCAATACATAATCATACATTAATAACAAGTATTATGATAAGAAATTCTCATATATGTCAAGACGAAACCATAATAAGATCATTACTAAATTAAGATAAGAAGTACGTAAAACGTTGATAGGAACTGATTACTTATTAATATGCTCATAAAATAGTAGTAACGCGTATTGAAACGTCATCTTCAAATGTGTTATTCAACCTAGATATGGGTCCTTAGAAGCTAATCTCACATATATATTATGTATGATGTTGGACATGAAGAAATGTAACTAATAAAGCCTGTTACCGATCCTAAGATGTCGTTTTAGTACTTTTTATAAGCCATGCAAGCACAATCTACAAAACTCAATACACATGCAACACTTATTAAATGATGAATCGTAACATTGAAATCGGTTTAAAAGAACTAATTGGTGAAATACGAAATTCCTTCATTCATGATGGTAAACGACTTTTGAAACTATGCATATGTACTTACGGGTTCTTGTTACAAGTTCTTATAAACCGTTAGAATCATGCTTTTGAAAAAAAAGAAAAAAAATGTTACGTATGATTTTATTAATGTGCGGGTATAATTCTAAAACGAAACGTTAAACTATTACCTATGCTTCTAAAGCTTATAATATATATATATATATATATATATAACATATATATATATATAAATATATAGTATACTCATATATAAATAAATATATATATATAATACGAAAACATTTTTGTTGTGTAAAACTAATTCTACAAGACCTTTATAAACGAATTGATATTGATCAGTTGTGAAATGAATATATGCCATGAGGACTACTGAAACATCAAATGAGTATTAATAATTATATAATAAGATACTATATAAAAATTAAATATGATAGTGATTAGTTATGTATAATTAAATATTAAATGGTTATTTAAATTCTGTAGATAATCTGAAGCGAGAGTAAGTTGTGTTTTTCGAGTGCGCGTTCTATTGCTTTTAAGGTACAAATTTTATATCCTTTCTTTTAAGGATTCTTATGACATTCGATCCGTATCTATTTGCACCTTTGAGATCCCTATATATGTTTCCCTAGCCTTTGATTCGTAATTCGTTTGCTACCTATTTGATAATTTGATTGGACCCTTGAATTCGTTTGACACATGCTACATTTGACATTGCCATGATATGAATTTATCCGTTTTGTTTAGACATGATGTTCTTTGGACATAATATTGTTTCGTTTCGAATTGCTAATGAACCCTTTAGTTTTGTTCTGATGCCGACTAACAAGCCATAGGAGGTGACCATGACCAACGTCATTGAGCACCAATGGCGTGACAACTTATCTATGGCGGTGTGGAATCAGTCTACGCATCCCCTTCATTTTGTTTGTGGGGGTGGGGGTGAGTCTCTATTATTCACTTGGCCAATTATGATTTGATTGTAGGGAGCTATGGATGCATCCTAGTACTTTTGTTCAGATTCAGTTTTAGTGCATGTCTTAGTGTGGTGCAACACCCCCATGACACTTTCGTTTTGGTAAATGTGGAGATTGCTAACTCCCTTGTACACAACACTAACATGATGATATCATAATGTCGAAATCATTATATGTCCAAGCGTGAGCACGCACTGCTTTAGACTTTCGTTTTTGAGCATTGTGGGCATTTCTATATGTTTTGTTTAGCTACTTATTCATTCATATTATGATGATGTATGAAATCTTTGATTCCATTTCGCTTACTATGTATGTTTGATCTATCTGTTTCGTTTATATCTGTTCACTAAGCTTTAGCTCAGCCGCATTTCTTTTTCTCCGCGGCTTAATAAGATGGAACTGGTTATTAGTGAATAGTGATTAGTGAGCTCTAGTGGACTGAATTGATGATAGCTTTTCCATTTTCTTTTATAGTCGTTTAGACATTGAAGATGGATTTATCTTTCGTTTAGACTTTGGAGATTAGAATTTTGTTCGTTTGGAAGTCATGATGTATTTGACAATTTATTTCCTTAGTTTTCTTGGTGAATGTTGTTGAACTATATAATGAATAAAGTCTTCCGCTTGCGTATGTTTTGTTGCCATAAGTGTGACATTGGAGCCGTTCTCGGATGAGGTGTTACAGTTATGGTATCAGAGCTGCAGGTTCGTCCTGTAGAACTTAGGTTATGACCTGTGAGGATTGGGTAGACATTTAGGTTTCATTTTCGATCTAATCGCTCTCTCTCGAATTTCGATCTTAACCTCTAATTTGTCATTGTTGGTTCATTTGTTAACCGTTTAGATGCCTCCTCGTCGAAGCAATCATGTGACAACGAAGCAGATCCTGCTTTTAATGCTGCGGTAGCACAGGCAGTTGCAGACTTGTTACCGACTCTTACTGCTCGCATAACCGACGAGATTCGCCCAAATAAGAATAATGAGAATAATGGTAATCGAAGAAATTCTAGACGTGGAAATCCTGGGGGTTCAGGAAATGATGGGGATGCGCAACCCACTGATATTCATGTTTGGTTAAAGAGGTTCCGTAAAGAGAAACCTCAAAAATGTCAGTTCAACAATCCACTCGTGGTTTGAGTAAAAACTAGATATCACATATCGAGAAGATCTTCGAGGTTTTGGGATGCAATGATCAGTTCAAGGTCAGGTTGGCGACATATAAGTTGGAGGGTGATGCCTATAGTTGGTGGAGGGCATATAAGCAAGCCAAGGGAGGTGATGCTTATGTGGCCACGCTGTCATGGAATGATTTTTGTGACATCTTCTTTTTGTAGTATTTTCCATACTCGGAGAAAGAAAGGTGTGAACGAAAGTACAAATCGATTCGTCAATTACCTGAGGAAACTAGTACTGATTTTATGAAGAGATTTCTTATTTCTTGGCGGCTAAGGCGGGCACCTAGGAAGAACGAGGTCTAAAACACCTTCAAATGGGGGGGGCTAATGACTTTGGTACACCTTGACAGGATCTTAAACACCGAGTTTACGGATGTAGCACAGGTTGCTAATGCTGCAAGAAACATTGAAATCTCTTATGATAGGTCGAAGAATGAAGGAAACAACAAGAGGGACAGAGACGGCCATCGTATACGACCATCAGACACACCATCATAGTGGTCTAATCCTAGAGCTGATGATCGAAGGGATAGTGACAGATATGGCAACCATGGCAGACATGGTAACAGGGACAGATATGGCACTGACAGGTGGCGTGGTGATAGACAGGGCACTGTCAGACATGGTAATGGTAGTGATAGACAGGGAAATGATAGTCAGAAGGCGTGGCATGACCAAGACCAGCAGGTTTAGGGCCAACATTATAGTCGTTCTTATGGGTCATCAAGCCAAGGGGATACTCAGATTATAACTCTACACTCTCCCCTATGTAACATTTGTGCAAAATTTCCAAAACCAGGAAAAGGCGTATCACAGGGCTACTGGGTGCTTGCCTTTGAATGTGGAGAATGTGGGCCCAATTGCAAAAGATTGTAAAAAGGGTAGTACGAGCAGCGAGGAAAAACGATTTGGTACGTTTTCGTTTAAGTTTTGACGTTAATTTTACGGCTGAAATTTATTTTTAGAGGGGAAGAAGAATTATAATACCCAAAACTATGATAAACTAAAAAAAAAGATAATAACACCCTTAGATACACTTTCACACACGTTTAAAAACAAATAAAACTTAAGTCCTTATCACTTCATATGTGTAAGTAATACATGGCAGAATTATTATTATTGTGAACGTATGATAATGTAAAAGTCAAACCCCAAAACCCACGTCAATTTACTTAGTCTCATGAATATTCGGTGTCCACCCTTTCTCCCAATCCCGTTTTTGTCGACAAGTTAGTTTAACATAGCTCCTATATCATCAACCTTACTTTAAGTCCCTTCAGAATCTCATGAAACCACTAAACAAAACCTAAACAGTTTTCAAATGAAATTCTGTCTGCAAAAATATAAGAGTTAAAGGCTGACATAACCCAACTAGTTTATGTTGTGATCATGCCTTGGGGGTTCCTGTTCGTGTCCAAAAGTGTTTTTTGGTTGCTCCGGTGTCAAAGTCAAGGATTATGAGATTAATGTTTTCGTCGCCATAACAGTGGTTAAGATTTTGGTTCGTGATTTATACGTGTAGCCACGCGTACGTTTGAGTTTCGTGTTACATCTTACCTTGTCAAATCTTGGTGTTCGCATTCAGCCTGGTATACGTTTACTCGTATTCGTGGTTTCGGTTTCGATCGTATTCTGGTGTACGTCTAGCTAGTCTGAAGGTATATTTTTAGCTATATATCATCTCAATACTTAATCATACATTAATAACAAGTATTATGATAAGAAATTCTCATATATGTCAAGACAAAACCATAATAAGATCATCACTAAATTAAGATAAGAAGTATGTAAAACGTTGGTAGGAACTGATTACTTATTAATATGCTCATAAACTAGTAGTAACACATATTGAAACGTCATCTGCAAATGTGTTATTCAACCTAGATATGGGTCCTTAGAAGCTAATCTCACATATATATTATGTATGATGTGTACATGAAGAAATGTAACTATATATGTCGTTACGTACTATTTTTATAAGCCATGTATGCACAAACTCAATACACATGCAACACTTACTAAATGATGAATCGTAACATCGAAATCGGTTTAAAAGAACTAATTGGTAAAATACGAAATTCCTTCATTCATGATGGTAAACGACTTTTGAAACTATGCGTATGTACTTACGGGTTCTTGTTACAAGTTCTTATAAACTGTTAGAATCATGCTTTTGAAAAAAAAATGTTACGTGTGATTTTATTAAAGTGCGGGTATAATTCTAAAACGAAACGTTAAACTATTACCTATGCTTATAAAGCTTATAATATATATACGAAATCATTTTGTGTGTAAACTAATTCTACAAGATCCTTTATAAACGAATACATTGTGAAATGATTATATGCATGAGGACTACTGAATCATCAAATGAGTATTAATAATTATATAATAAGATACTATATAAAAATTAAATATGATAGTAATTAGTTATGTATAATTAAATATTAAATGGTTATTTAAATTCTGTAGATAATCTGAAGCGGGAGTAAGTTGTGTTTTCGAGTGCGCGTTGTATTGCTTTAAGGTACATATATTCTATCCTTTCTTTTAAGGATCTTATGACATTCGATCCGTATATATTTGCACCTTTGAGATCCCTATATATGTTTCCTTAGCATCTGATTCGTAATTCGTTTTCTACCTATTTGATAATTTGATTGGACCCTTGAATTCGTTTGACACATGCTACATTTGACATTGCCATGATATGAATTATTCCGTGTTGTTTAGACATGATGTTCTTTGGACATAATATTGTTTCATTTTAATATGCTAAAGTGACCCTCTTGTTTTGTTCTGATTGCGCCGAGCTAACTACCATGGAGGTGCCATTGCCGCGTCATTGAGGCACCATGGCGTGGACCACTATCTTTGGCCGGTGTGATCAACCCACTAGTCATCCCTTTCGTTTTGTGCTCTATTATCAGCTTGACCATATATGATTTGATTTGTAGGGATCGTATCGGATGCATCCTATGTGGACTTTGTATAGTTCCATTTTTTATGCCCCAATGTCTAAGTGTGTGCCAACACCCCATTGCAGTTTCCGTTTCGGTACATGTGGAATGGCAACGTCTTTATACAACTACTATGATATATGTAATTATTTAGTCTATGCTTGGGGCATGCTGTAGACTTTTGTTTCGAGCTTGTAGGGCATTTCTATATGTTTTGTTTGGCTACTTATTCGTTCATTTCTATGTTTATAAGGAAGATATCAAGGTCTTAAAACGTGAGATTCATTTAAGAGAAGTAGCCATTACAGAGCTTAGAAGGAAGTTGGAACTAGCTCAAAAACAAAAAGATGAAATTCAGCTAACAGTAGAAAATTTTGAGAATTCATATAAAAACTTAAGCAAATTAATAGACTGTCAGATAGTTGATAAGTGCAAACAGGTTTAGGGTATAATGCTGTTCCACCTCCTTATACAGGAAACTTTATGCCTTAAAAACCTGATGTGTCATTCTCTGGTTTAGAAGAGTTTACAAGTAAGCCTATAGTTATTAAGCTTATAGTTGAGAAAAGTAAAGCTAAAGCTAGTAAAGCAAAGCCTAAAACAGTTAGAAAGAATAATGGTGCTCCAATTATTGAGGATTAGGTGTCAAATAGTGAGGAAGAAAATGTGTCTCAAACTAAGATTGAAAAGAAAATAGCTAAGCCTAGTTTTGTTAAGATAGACATTGTCAAAACTAAACAAACAAACAAAACTAATAGGAAAACTGCTAAACAAGTGAAGCACAATAGACAAAACACTCACATTCCTAGAGGCAATCAAAGAAACTGGAATAATATGATGTCTTAGAGACTAGGAAGTAATTTTAAGATGTTTAACAAAGCTTGTTATGTGTGTGGAAGTTTTGATCACTTGTAGGTTGATTGTAATTATCAAAGGGTGATAAAACTTGTTTGGAACAATGCTAAAAGAGTGAATCATCAGAATTTTATCAAAAAGACTCACCCTGCCCTAAAAAGAACATGGTTCCAAGAGCAGTACTAATGAAGTCTGGCCTAGTATCACTTAATACTGCCAGACAAGTTAATACTGCTCACCTAAAAATAACAATGAATAGTGCTAGACCAATGACAAATGTTTCCAAATTAGCACATTCAACTGTTAAGTGGCCCATTCACAATAATACAACATTTAAAAACAGTAATTTTAATCAGAGGGTTAATACTATTAAGGATAAAAAAATTAATACTGCTAGGCCAAAAGAAGTAGTTAATGCAGCTAGGCCAAAAGCAGTAGTTAATGTTGTTAAAGGAAATAATGTTAATGCTGTTAAGGCCTTAGCTTGTTAGGTTTGGAAACCAAAGACTAAAGCTGTAGACCATGTTTCTAAACACAACAGTGCATCAATCACCCTGAAAAAGTTTGATTATGTTGATGCACAAGGCAGATCCAAGTCAGTGATGGCTTGGGTCCCCAAAAGAAACTGATTTTTTAACTAATGTGCAGGGCAATCCATAAATAGATTTACAGGATAAAGGAGTGATTGATAGTGGATGCTCAAGGCACATGACAGGGAACATGTCTTATCTTACAGACTATGAAGAGATTGATGAAGGATATGTTTCCTTTGGAGGAAACCCCAAAGGAGGGAAAATCACAGGAAAAGGTACCATTAAAACTGGTAATCTAGATTTTGAAAATGTGTATTTTATAAAAGAGTTAAAGTTTAACCTCTTTAGTGTCTCACAAATGTATGATAAAAAGAATAGTGTTTTTTTAATGACACTGAATGTATTGTTTTATCTCTAAACTTTAAGTTAACTGATGAAAGTCATGTTTTACTTAAAGTTCCTAGAAAGAACAATATGTATAGTGTTGATTTAAAGAATGTTGTTCCTAAAGGAGGTCTAACTTGTCTCTTTGCAAAAGCCACATATGATGAATCTGAACTTTAGCATAGGAGGCTTGGACACATAAATTTCAAAACTATGAATAAACTGGTTAAGGGAAATCTTGTAAGAGGTTTACCTACAAAACTTTTTGAAAATAATCAAACCTATGTTGCTTTTCAAAAGGTAAAGCAACATAGAGCCTCTTGTAAGTCCAAAATAGTAAGTTCAATCAGCCAACCTTTGCATATGTTGCACATGTATTTGTTTGGTCCAACATTTGTAAAAAGCTTAATGAAAAGGATGTATTGCCTAGTTGTCATAGATGATTACAGTAGGTTTAGTTGGGTTTTCTTTCTAGCTACTAAAGATGAGACTAATGGCATACTTAAGTCCTTTAGAACTAGAGTAGAAAATCTAATAGATTAAAGGGTTAATGCAATTAGGTGTGACAATAGAACTGAGTTCAAGAATAAGGAGATGAATCAGTTTTGTAAGAGAAAAGGTATTAAGAGAGAATTTAGTGTAGCTAAAACTCCTCAACAAAATAGAGTAGATGAGAGGAAAAATAAAACACTAATTGAGGCTGCTAGGACAATACTAGCTGATTCTAAGCTACCTACTACTTTATAGGCTGAAGCAGTTAATACTGCTTGCTTTGTGCAAAATAGGGTATTAGTAACTAAGCCTCATAACAAGACCCCTTATGAACTTTTTCTTGGTAGAAAACCAGCTTTAGGCTTTATGAGACCATTTGGGTGTCATGTTACAATTCTCAATACCATAGATCACTTGGGCAAGTTTGATGGTAAGGTTGATGAAGGATTCTTTGTTGGGTACTTAATTAATAGTAAAGCATTTAGAGTATTCAACAGTAGAACTAGGATAATTGAAGAGAGCCTGCATGTCTAGTTTAGTGAGAATACACCTAATATTGCAGGAAGTGGACCAAATTGGCTTTTTGATATTGATGCATTAACAAAGTCAATGAATTATAAGCCAGTTGTTGAAGGAAACCAGTCTAATGGTAATGCAGGTATAAAAGCATGTGATGATGCAGGTAAAGCTAGAATGGAGACAATACCTAGCAAAGAATACATTCTGCTACCATTGTGGACTGTTGATCCACCATTCTCTCAAAGTTCAAAGAGTTCTCCTAATGGTGGATTCAAACCTTCAGGAGATGATGAAAAGAAGGTTACTAAAGAACCAGGAAAAGAAGGTGGTAATCCAAGTAAAGAGGATGAAAGAGATGATCAAGAGAAGGATGTTAGTGTTAACAACACTAACAATGTTAATACTGCTAGCACAAATGAAGTTAATGCTATTGGTAGAAAAGCAAGCATTGAACTTCCAGATGATCCATATATGCCTGCTTTGGAAGATATTGTCTATTCAGATGATGATGAAGATGTTGGTGCAGAGGCTGACATGAACAATTTGGATGCATTTATGCCTGTCAGTCCTATTCCAACTACAAGAATATACAAAGATCATTGAGTTGAACAAATTATTGGAGACTTGAATTTAGCACCTCAAACAAGAAGGATGTCAAAGAATTTGGAGGAACATGGGCTTGTTAGATCTATTCAACAAAGAACAAACCATAAAGACCTTTAAAACGGCTTGGTTGCTTGCTTTTTATCACAAGAAGAACCCAAAAAAGTAATTAATGCATTAAAGGATCCAAGCTGGATAGAGGCTATGCAGGAAGAGCTTCTACAATTCAAGTTACAAGAAGTTTGGAGCCTGGTGGATTTACTAAATAGCAAAAGGCCTATAGGCACTAAATGGGTCTTCAGGAATAAAAAGGATGAAAGAGAAATTGTGATTAAAAATAAAGCAAGATTGGTTGCTCAAAAGGACACACAAGAAGAAGGGATTGACTATGATGAAGTCTTTGCCCCTGTTGCAAGAATTGAAGCAATTAGGCTATTTTTAGCCTATGCCTCATTTAAAGACTTTGTAGTGTACCAGATGGATGTCAATAGTGCTTTTCTTTATGGTAATACTGAAGAGGAAGTCTATGTTTGTCAACCACCAAGATTTGAAGGTCCAAACTTCCCTAACAAAGTATACAAAGTAGAAAAGGCACTTTATGGACTGCATCAAGCTCCTAGAGCTTGGTATGAAACCTTGCCAACTTATTTGTTAGACAATGGGTTTCAAAGAGGAAAGATAGACAATACTTTGTTTATCAGAAGGGACAAAGGTGATATTATGTTAGTTCAAGTGTATGTAGATGATATCATTTTTGGCTCTACAAAAAAGTCATTATGCATTGAGTTTGAGAAGATGATGCATAAGAAGTTTCAGATGAGTTTTATGGGTGAACTCACATTCTTCTTAGGACTGCAAGTAAAGCAAAAGGAGGATGGGATTTTATCAGTCAAGACAAGTATGTGACTAAGATTTTAAAGAAATTTGGTTTTACTAATGTCAAGACAACAAGCACACCTATGTAAACTCAAAAGCTTTTACTCAAGGATGAAGATGGTGAAGAAGTGGATGTTCATTTATATAGATCGATGATTGGTTCATTGATGTATCTTACTTCTTCAAGACCTGATATTATGTTTGCAGTGTGTGCCTGTGCAAGATACCAAGTCAAACCAAAAGTGTTACATCTTCATGTTGTGAAAAGAATTTTTAGATACTTAAAAGGTCAACCTAAATTAGGAGTTTGGTATCCAAAAGATTCACCTTTTGATTTGGTAGCATACACTGATAGTGATTATGCTGGAGCAAGCTTGGATAGGAAGTCCATAACAGGAGGTTGTCAATTCCTTAGATGTAGATTGATATCATGGCAGTGTAAAAAACAGACTGTGGTTGCTAATTCCACAACAGAGGCTGAATATGTAGCTGCTTCAAGTTGTTGTGGACAAGTGCTTTAGATTCAGAATCAACTACTTGATTATGGGTACAATTTTATGCATACCAATATCTTTATTGATAATAACAGTACTATTTGCATAATTAAAAATCTTGTTTTTCATTAAAAAACAAAGCATATAGAGGTCAGACATCATTTTATTAGAGATTGCAATGAAAAGAAATTGATTTAAATGGTCAAAATTCATATTGACAAAAATGTTGCAGATTTGCTTACAAAAGCTTTTGATATAAGTAGATTTCAATATTTGATTGCTAGTATTGGAATGTTAAATCTCTAAAATCTTTTATCTCTTTATTTTTGTAGAGATTTATATGAATTAGAACTGTTATTCATGTCATTAAAAGTTTCTGTTCTTAAGTATACTTAGTGTTGCTAGTTATACTTAATACTGCTAAGTTAATGCTGTTAGTTATACTTAATACTGCTGGGATAATTAACATTGTGAAAATTGTGAGAAAAAGAATTGAGAGAATTGGTTATAATAAAAACAGAAAGAGAGATGTGTGGAATAAAAACAGACAGAGTGATTTGGTGAGAAAAAAAATTAAGAGAGTTGGTGAGAATAAAAACAGAAAGAGAGATGTGTGAAATAAAAACAGACAAAGAGTTTTGGTGAGTAAAAGAATTGAGAGAAGTGGTGAGTTAAAAAACAAAAAGAGAGTTGAATATATTAAAAATAGACAGAGTGTTTGGAATGGAATTGGAGTTAATGCTGGTGACTCAAAGTTAATGCTGGTAGGCATAACTTATAAGTTAATATTGCTGGCATAACTTAATGTTGTTAGGCATAAGTTAATGCTGCCAGACATAACTTACTACTGCTATTAAAAGTTAATGTTGTTGAGGGTATTTTCATAAATACTTTGATTAAGGGTTTCAATCACTCATTTAATCGATTTCATTCAATCATATACTCTCTAATCACAAACCCTAACTCAATTTTATCATTCATCATCAAAACCCAACACAATGTCGACTCTAAAGTTTGCTGATACTCACAACATGGTCGCGTTTTTATCTAAACCCGCTGAAAGTGAAGGGTTTGAGCAAATTGTTGATTTTCTGAATGCAAACCTTATCAAATATGCACTAACAATCAATCTTACTATATATACTTCGTGCATTGAACAATTCTGGGCTACTATAAAGGCGAAAACTGTTAATGAGGAAGTACAGTTACAAGCCCTAGTGGATGGGAAGAAAGTGATCATAACCGAATCCATTGTAAGAAGAGATCTTCACCTGGAAGATGCTGAAGGTGTTGATTGTCTACCCAGTGCTACCATCTTTGAACAGCTTACACTAATGGGGTATGAGAAACTTTCACAGAAGCTTACTTTCTATAAGGCATTCTTTTCCCCATAATGGAAATTCCTTATTCATACCATTTTGCAATGCCTAACTGCTAAGACTATTGTATGGAATGAATTTAGTAGCACTATGGATTCTGCAATTATCTGTTTAGCTACAAACCAGAAGTTAAACTTTTCAAAATACATTTTTGAAAGTATGGTGAAGAACTTGGATAGTGTGGAATTTTTTTTGATGTATCCAAGATTTGTACAAGTGTTTTTGAATAAACAAGTTGATAGGATGTCAAAACATAATGGGATCTATGTTATGCCCTCTCACACAAAGAAGATTTTTAGAAACATGAAAAGGGTAGGAAAAGAATTCTCTAGAAGTGTAACATCATTATTTCCAACAATGATGGCACAAGCTCAAGAAGAAATGGGTGAAGGTTCAGCAAATCCTACTGATCCCTATCATACACCCACCATTATTCACCCATCAACATCTCAACCTTAAAAGAAACAAAAACCAAGGAAGCCAAAGAGAAAGGACACTAAGGTACCTCAGCCTAGTGGTCCTACAGATAATGTTGCAGATGAGGCTGTCTATGAGGAGATGGATGACAGTTTGGAAAGGGATGCCACTACTGCTACTAGCTTAGATGTAGAGCAGGATAGGGGTAACATCAATAAGACCCAATCCAAGGCAACACTTAATGAACCAAGTTCCATAGGAACTAGTTTAGGTAGTGGTCCCAGGCGCCAAGACACCATGGGGGATACCATTGCTCAAACTAGGTTTGAGAATGTATCTAAAACTTCCAATGATTCACTGCTCGTAGGAGTTAACACACCTCGAAGTAATGAGGATAGTCTGAAACTAAAGGAATTGATGGAATTATGTACCAACTTGCAAAATAGAGTTATTGACCTGGAGAACACAAAGACTGCTCAAGCTCAGGAGATTACAAGTTTAAAACTGAGAGTCAAGAAGTTAGAGAAGAAAGGAGGATCAAGAACTCACAAGCTCAAAAGATTATACAAGGTTGGTAGATCTGCAAGAATGGTTTCCTCTGATGATGCTAGTTTGGGTGATCAGGAGGATGCATCCAAACAGGGGAGGAAAATTGATGACATTGATAAAGATGCAGAGATTACATTGATTGATGAAACTCAGGGGAGGTATGGTGATGATCTAATGTTTGATACAGGTGTTCTTGATGATGAAGAAGTGTTTGCAGGACAGGATATGGATGAAAAAGAGATTAATGTGGCTGAAAAGGAAGTTAGTACTGCTGATCCAGTTACTACTGCTGGTGAAGTAGTTACTACTGCCAGTCCAACTGAAACTACAACTGCTGATGATTTGACTCTTGCTCAGACTTTAATAGAGATCAGAAGTGCAAAATCCAAAGTCAAAGGGGTTGTGATAGGAGAGCAGAGTGAATCTACAACAAGAACAAGACCTCAACAACTACCATCAAAAGATAAAGGTAAAGGTATCATGGAAGAGCCTGAGAAACCAACAAAGAAAAAAGATCAAATTAGGCATGATGAGGAAGTTGCTCAAAGACTTCAAGCTCAAATGCAAGCTGAATTAGAGGAAGAAGATAGGCTTGTAAGACAAAGAGAAGAAGAAGCCAACATTGTTTCATGGGATAATGTGCAAGCAATGATAGATGTTGATTATCAAATGGCTCAACAAATGCAAGTAGAAGAACAAGAGAAGTTGAGTATTGAAGAGAAGTCCAAGTTGTTTGTACAACTCTTAGAAGCAAGAAAGAAGCACTTTGCAGCAATAAGAGCAAAAGAAAAGAGGAACAAACCACCAACTAAAGCTCAAAAGAGAAATACAATGTCTACTTATCTAAAAAACATGGCTGGATACAAGCACAATCAATTGAAGAACAAAAGCTTTGATGATATTCAGAAGTTATTTGACAAAGCTATGAAAAGGGTAAACACATTAGTAGATATGGATACAGAATTGGTGGAAGGTAGTGAAGTAAGAGCTAAAGCAGGGATAGCACAAGAGATCAGTTCAAAGAGAGCAGGCACTAAGCTGGAACAAGAAAGTATTAGGAAGCAAAAGGTGGATGTGGATAAAGAAACAGTAGAGCTTCAAAGACTATTAGAAGTTGTTCCTGATAAAGAGGAAGTAGAAATTGATGCTATTCCTTTGGCTACTAAGCCTCCAAGCATTGTTGACTACAAGATCCATAAAGAAGGGAAGAAAACCTATTACCAGATAATCAGGGCTGATGGAAGTTCAAAGATATACTTAGTCTTCAGTTATATGCTCATTAGCTTTGATAGGGAAGATTTAGATACCTTGTAGAAATTGGTAAAAGCTAAGCATGGCTCAACAAGGCCAGAGGAGGGCTATAAGAGAGTGATATGGGGTGATCTAAAGACAATGTTTAATCCACATGTTGAAGATCAAGTATAGAGTCTCTTCCCTTTTATGTATGGCATCGCCACTCCCTTTGGTAGCATCTACTAATTCAGAACTTAATTTGAAAGCCATATTTCAACCCAGATGTTTTTGGGATGCCGCTAATAACCAACGAATGGCAAGTGCTTTTCCTTGTGTGGATCCTATTTCAATGGCTCAGGAATCAACTAGTTCCGAGCAGACTCGTGGAGCTGTAGTTTGGATTATCGTAGAAAGAATAAGAGGAGCCGTCTTAGGAAATGACTGAACAGGAATCAACAGGATTACAAAGTGTTGGATTGGAAAATATATGACTCATGTGGAGTTCATTCTTTAAGGATGCAACATATGCACATTCATATGCTGGTAGAAAAAAGATATCCCCTTACACCTGCTACAATTACTGATATGTTAAACAAGAAGCTTCAATGTGATCATTTCAGTGAAATGGTATATTAGCTTTTTAAACTTCTCACAAAACAGCTCAAGAATCAATGAAGTGTTTAGAAGCATCCTCCTGGTGATTAATGAAGCTTTAAATGAAGAAACTTAAGATTTTAAAGAAGAATATAAAGTTTAAGGGAGGATTGTTGGGATTAAAAGCCTTCTTGAAGTTACTGCTGCTAAGGTTTGTGTTACTGCTACTAAGTAACTTAGTGTTGTTCAGTAATCTTAATGAAAAATATGCAAGTAGTTAGTACTGCTAGTGTAACTTAGTACTACTAGTGTAACTTAGTACTGCTAGTGTATATATTAGTACTGCTAGTTACTACTGCTAGTATATGTTAGTACTGCTAGATACTACTGCTAGTGTATGTTAGTACTGCTAGAGTAAAGTTAGTACTGCTGGTGAAGATTGAAGAAAATGTTCTAAGTAGTTACTACTGCTTGTACGCAGTTAATGCTGCCGATGTATAAGTTACTACTGCTTGTTATGAGTTAATGCTGCTGAAAGTTATAACTGCCAAAAGATTACAACTGCTGAAAGATAAAGATTGCTTGAAGATCAAGATTACTTATGAGATAAGGATTATTATTTATAGAATAGATCTTTGAGAATAATCTAAGTTTTAGTAAAATATTGTAAATCGACTAGGACTCCTTGGTGTATAAAAGAAGGTCCTAGAGCATAGAGTTTTATG
Source organism: Tanacetum coccineum (assembly GCA_026074375.1). Taxonomy (NCBI): domain Eukaryota; kingdom Viridiplantae; phylum Streptophyta; class Magnoliopsida; order Asterales; family Asteraceae; genus Tanacetum; species Tanacetum coccineum. Next base: position 25,962 of record BQNB010077994.1, read on the forward strand.
TACTTAGTCGTATAATTAATAGCTTCAAGGTTTTGTAACCCTGATACTAGGAAAGTATTCGTATTATTTGTAATAATAATATTAGAGCTTTTATTGTTGAAATTATATTGTTTTGTGTTACTAAAGAATTCTTCTTGTATTAAAGATTAAATTCCGCATAATCTTTAGTATTATGAAACAAAGTTTCTTAAACTAAGTTATGTTAGATTTATCTAGCATAACTAAACCTTAAACAAACTTAAGGAATTCGATCATTAGATTTTAACTGGGATCAACATAAAGACACAACTATTTACAACGTCTTGATCATAGATAAAAAATAACAACCTAAGTTGGCGTTCCCATAACGGTCAACTTTCCAATCATCCCATACTCTACAAGGTAAGTGGCGATATCTTCCACTTTGTAAGACTTATCAACGAATAATCGATCCTTCGTGTAATTCCTTCGGTAATGCTCTTGCGAAACGATAATCTTCAAACTTTCTTTCTCTCTTTTTTTGTTGCAATTTTTCTCATCTTTTCGATTTTTTTAACATACTAACTATATACAAAACTCAGAGTAGTTTCACCATCTTCACGATCATAATAATTCTGGATAATTTCTTCATTCTTCGAACGTACCATTAATTACGATGGTAGTAAAAATACACGAGTTTTGACTATAATATACATTCCCATTTGCAATGTGCAAATTTTCAACCGCACCAAAGATAGAAAATGACACAAGACTCAGGAAATACAAACTTTACACTTTAAGCGCCTAGAAACTGTAAATTAAACTTAATCTAACAGGGTAGGTTAAGGTGTAAGGGTGTAACGAAATAAATAATTGGTGAAATTCCTAAAGGATTTGCTCTACGGGTTGTTCTAAGTGGATCTTCACTCTAAAGGAGAGAGTGGAAAAGGGTTTATATGGGAGGTTAACTAACCGGTGTAGTTAGTTAATAAACAATATGGATAGGCTTTTTGGGTGTAATCCTAAAAATTTACCAGTTTAAACAAGTTACTCCAATTAAATCCATAATACTCATTATTGTGGTCTCGTGTGATATACCAAGCCAAGTTCTAAAGTCTAATGCATCATCGGCACACTCATATTTTTGTGGAATTTGGGTAAACATTTGGAAACGGATAAGGTTAAATTCTCATAATATCTAACAAGGGTTATTGTGTGCGGTTATGTAACATGTAATTCATAAAAGTATGATTGAATTTTTTTTAAATTTAAGCATAATTTAAGCATTTTAATGTGAAAAATAGGAGAAGTAAACATTTTAATTCCCATCCTTCTACTTGAATTATACAACGTCCTCGTTGTATAGATAAAACATTTAAAACAGGAATTTAAAAAGAGTTAGAATGAGAAACTCCCCTGATATTTTGCTCCGTAGATTCTCCAAGTTGAGTTTATGAGCAAGAATGTGTTGAACAACCGTCTTGAAGTTTCAAGACTCCAACACTTCAAAATTTCTAGATCGTAGATTCTCCACCAAGATTCGTCGATTTCTTTAACGAGGTCCTGTATGAATTCTCAGAAAATAAATGCAATTCTATTTCTGTGTATTCGTTTGGTTAGACTCGAAATAAATACCTAAAACTGTACAGGAAGTCGATATGCCATATCCATTCCCTAGGATACACCGTATTGAAACATGTAAGTCAATACGTTGTATTCATTTAATGAATACGTCGTATAGACTGTGCTGAAAATAAACACTCGAACTCGTAGTGGATTAATCCTTTCCTTTCGGCTCAATGCATCCGCCACCACGTTCGCTTTTCCTGGGTGATAACGAATCTCACAATCGTAATCACTTAGCAGTTCCCGGGTGTTCGAATTGTATGATGGGACTCATTACCACGGAATAATCAAGGAACAACGGACGGCTCAGTACCTCTGGATGAAATTGGTAAAATCTTAATATGATCCCTACATTGTTAGATTTGGTGGGAAGGCGGAGGGACAAGTAATCATGGAAACATGCCTGCATTACAAAAGAAATGGGAGGTGCTCGATTCCTCTCATTTTCTAGTTAAGCTCTCCGATGAATAGCTACATCAGATGGAGATGATAGCACCGGACATGCAACACAGGTGCTACAAGTGATGGCCAAAACATGTAACTAGGTAGGGATTAAGACTAATTAAATTGCCAATGTATGTGAACTAAATGAGCACGAGTTGGCTAATACTACGTCGCGCGTTAAGTAAAAAACATAATACCAGCGGCAACTAATTCACAAGATTCCTACTCCGAAACAGGAAGAACTTGTTTGAGAAAAACATAAAAAGCGCTCTTAATAATGTAACATGTTTATTAATGATTTGGTATCATACGGAAGGACGCTTCCATGAAGGGACGCCTCCTGGCAATATAAGGACGATACTTCTTGGTTTGGAATAATGCGCTTGTGATGATCCACATAAGTAATTGACATACGGATTGAGTAACAACATTAGTGTCTTAAACAACCTATGCATAACACAAATAGCACTCTTCAATAAATAACTAAATCAGATAGAGATGATAGCACAAAAAGTACATATATATATATATATAGGTGTTTATTTTCAGCACCATATAAGTGCGAGAACTGGTGAGAACCTCGTTAGATAGAGATGATATGCACCAAAAGTACATATATAAATAATATATCTATATAATATATAATATATAATATATATATATAAAAATAAATACATACAATAATAAATAACATAGCATATATAAATATACATAACATTAAATATATATACATCCAAATATATATATATATATATATATATATATATATATATATATATATATATATATATATATATGTACATACATATATATATATATGTACAAACAAAATAATATACATACATATTTATATATATACAAATATGATATATATAATATATATAAATATTTATATATGAGCCTACATATTTATACATACATATAGATAAAATACATATAATACTATACATACATACATACATATATATACATACATATATATACATACATATATATATACATATATATATATATATATATATATATATATATATATATATATATATATATATATATATATATATATACATTACGTAACATATTATATATATATAGGGGGGGATTTTATTTTCAGCACATTTTAATGCAAGAACTGTTGAGAACCTCGTTTAAAAACAAGAAAAATACATGCAACGCCATCAATAATCGTAAAATATAGACCATGTTCCCTTCTTGATCATTCATGAACTCATCCTCTCATTCACAAAATCCTTACACTCGTTGGCCGCAAAAACTGCCATATTCAAAGCACGCCTTATAAAGAACAATACAGCCACACTTTCAAAGAAAAAATTTGATATTTCCAATTTCATCAAATTCAAAAGAACAAATAGGATAATTTTTAAATATATTTGTTCTTATAGAACTATTGCGAAATACATTTTTGAAGGCGTGGCAATGTATTTTTTGAAAGTTCCTTGTAGTTCTCGCAATAAAAATGTATTGAAAATCAAGTCTTAGTGTATAAAAAAATATATCATATATATATAAAAATATAATATATAAATATATATATCTTATATATATATGTATATCAATTGATAAAATTGATAAAATCAAATAACGTCTATTTTATAACATCATTTATCCCGTATAAATTACCCATTTTATATAACTATTGCAAGAAATAGTACTTAATTGCTTATATTTATTATTTACAGTAATTATGGTGTACTTTGTGAAGTTTGTATAAAAGGTGCGCATTTTGGAGCATAAATGAAGAGTTCGAGAAAGTCTACTCATCTGACAGCAAATACGCCGTATTATTCTATACCTATACGACGTATCCAAGACTTAACGAATGAAAAGACCATTGCATGAATTTAAAGAATACGCCGTATCCATTCCAACGATACACCGTATATGATACTTTGGTCAACAGAGAAGAAGTCAAATGTATCCAAGATAATACGCCGTATCCACTACTGAGGATACGGTGTATACGCGTGTACACTTCACAGCATAACCGAAGATTAATGACATTGAAGAGGAGTTATTACACTCCAAAAATAAAGAAGAGGTTATGAAATCATCATTATAATGATTGGTCAAAGAATTATTCTGCCATTATAATAATTAAATGCCTACATACGTAAATATGGCAAGTCTTTGACCACACTCTAAACAAAAAGCCCGATACGCCGTATTCACCTCAATAGATACGCCGTATCGAGACCCTGATCAGATAATTAATGGTTAATGGAAGATACATGAAAAGTGTATATTTATTCGGTCAAATGTATTAATTAGCCATTAATGGGTAATTAATACTTACCAGTTTTCTTCCATTTAAGAGCCTATAAATACAAGACCCTACATTAGTTGTTGGTATGGTTTTACCACCAAGTCTGATTCTCAGAAGTTTGAAGAAGCCAAAAAGGTCCTTCAAAGTGTTCCAATCCATGGGAGAACTCTTGTAATCTCTACACTCCACTATACGCGTTCGGTTAGCATCATGTTTAATCGTTCATCTATGATTTAGTGTATTGTTACAATGACTATTGGTACCTTTATGTATTAGCCATGTTTATGATAATATAATGTTTGGTTTGTTTATCGGAGGTCTTAATTTATCACTGGTTATTTATTATGTTTATCACACATATATATACATATACACACACACACACACACACACACACACACAC
>BQNB010077995.1:0-30676 GCA_026074375.1 Tanacetum coccineum
TATCAGTGTCCTATTCTTCAATGATAGGAGCACTAGGCCTAACAGTTTTAGGCTTTTCTACACTATCCTTACTAGTCTTAGATATACTAGTTTCAGTTTTAGGCACACTAGTGGTTGTCTTTCTCACTGCAGACTTAAAAACAGATTCATCTAACCCAGCAAAAGATAAGTCAGGTCTTGGGGGCATGTAGTTCCTAGTGTAGGGAGGGGGAACTGCATGAAACCCTTCACCGGTTTTGAATCTATCATTTACTAGACTATCATCCACATTACTTTCTCTACTGTTAAACACACTATGAACCACTTCACTCTTATTCATATGAATATTATTTAATTCACTCTCATTTGACTATCATAACCAAGACCAGTTTTGTCTTTAGCACTTATTTGACTATTAATCAGTTTAGTTAAATTCTTTGATGATTCTTCAAATTTTTCTAGTTTAGGTTTCAAATCATCTTTCTCTTTTAAAGCTTCTTCTAACTGATTTTTAAGGTCTTTGATAGAAATATCTTTCACTTGGACATCATACTTTAAAAATGCAATATTTTCTTCATAAACAGCTTCATTTTTTTCATGAACAACTATCCTATCTTCTAATGATTCTAATCCCATTTGATAACCTATTATTTCTAGATTAGATTTATTAAGAGCATCACGCTGTTGATCATACTATTTTTGAATAGCTTCATATGATTTTAAACAATCTTTAGAGCAAGTATGACCTCAAATCTGAACTTGAATGAACTTGATGAACTTGGAATGTATAGGCCAATGAGAAGCAAAGTTGTAAATAGCCCTCTCAGCCTAAAAGCTCCAATCATAACCACCTATCCCATCTTGAACAACCAAGGCATGTGTAGTAGATGTATCCACTGGTGCATTCCTTCTTGGACCATCTCCATTTCTATTCCCCTGATTTCTTGGTGCCAACTACAAATCTCTAGCAAAGTGACCTCCATCCTAAGGGCAGTTATAACATTTCAACCTTTATCTTATCAAAGCCAAAAGTTTCTTGCTTGAAATTTAATTCCTTTCAGTCATCTTAAGAACTTTCAAAACCCTCATGGAAACATGCCGACATGCCATTTGAGATCCACTCTTCAAGACCATCCAGTTCATTTGCTACAGCTCTTCATTTTGTCAATTGTGGACTATTAGATTATTAACAAGAAGAAAAACAGACATCACACGTAAGTTGAGGAGGGAAGATGCAGATTATCCCTGTGACCTAGTAGTAGAAACTTCATGAGCATATTACTGCTTCATTAGTACTAACTGCTAAGGTTGTTTTCTGAAGAATACAGAAAAGCCACATTCGAGAGTTTGCGCTTGAGCTTTATTGGGCCCTTTAAATCCATATTCAACACGAACTAATTATTATACAAATCATCCATGCTTAATGTGTCTAGATCAGATTTGTTTCTCATTATTAAAGTAATATTGTTTCAAGCTGATGGTAGACTTTTTCAGCAACTTCAGATTTGCATCTTCTCTGAGATGATAACATCAATTACACCATGAATTTCCAATTGGGCGATGAGTTTCATGAAACTATCATAGGTTTTATCTAGATCCTGATCAAGATCTTGAATGCAGCAAAATTCTCATATTGCAGCTTCATAATGTTTATGCATTTACCTTGAATCTTGATGGCCTCCAAACCTGCCTTGATTGCTTCCTATAAGGTCTTTGCATCCTTGATTCCATGAAACTTTAATAGGTGCTCATCAGGAATGGCCAACAACATAGTGCTTTTTGCTGTTCAATTCGATTCATTTCTTACAGCTTTGATAGCATTTTTAGGAGGAAAGGACCTCACATTAGCTATTGCAAATAGCAGGTGCATCACTATTTACAATAACATCCCAAAGAGCATAATCAGTGTGAGTAAGATATTGCTTCATTCTCATGCTCCGTAGATCATAGTCTCCTGTTTTGAGTATAGGAAGTTTTAGTAAAGACACTGTTTGGGTAGTTTCTGACTGTGATTCCATCTTCTCTTGATTATGAGATCTTGATATAGTGTTCTTATTCAAAGTTTCTCAACAAGCTCTTGTATACACTGTTTTGATCCCTTTTGAACAGATCTACGTAAGCTTGTTAAAGCTTCGTTGTATTGGATATATCAAAGAAAACTATAGTGAACTAAGATAGAGAAACACAAAACTATGCAGAAACTAGTGGGCATACATAGAGAAGAACAATGAACATTAAAACAAGATCTTACTACATTTTCAATATATTAAATACTATTCTAGTAGTTATCAAAACAGCTATGAAATACTACTATGATTGCTATGCAAACAATGAATACAAAGATGAAAACGATATCAGATCATGCCGTAAGGATTCCTTTATAACCCCAAGGAAACCCTAATTGGCTTACAAAACCGTTAAGTGATCAATGCATTATACTATTCCTAATATATCTCATGCATATCACTTTAGCAGTACTAACTATTATAACTAACAGTACTAACTATATAACTAACAGTACTAATAAACTGACAGTACTAACTTTGTACTGGCAGCACTAACTATTACACTAGCAGCACTAATGACTTAGACAGTTTTCTCTAATCTTCAGCAGCAGCACAAACTTAACAGTCAGCAATTAAGTGTAAAAGCTCAAATTCTATCACACTTCCGGATAAAGCATAAGTCTTGTTAATTGTCCCTTTTAAAAACCCATTGTCTAACCGATATGTTACAAGTGTTTCATACCATGCTCTAGGAGCATGATGCAGTCCAAAAGTGCCTTTTCTACTTTGAATACTTTTTCAGGGAAGTCCGTGATCTTCAATCCTAGTGGTTACATACAAAGACTTCCTCCTTCAATCGTACCATATAAGAAAAGCACTCTTGACATCTATCTGATACACCACAAAGTCTTTAAATGAGGCATAGCTAAAAATAGCCTAATTGCTTCAATTCTTGCAACAAGGGCAAATACTTCATCATAGTCAATTCCTTCTTCTTGTGTGTACCCTTAAGCAACCAATCTTGCTTTATCTTTAATCACTATTCCTCTTTCATCCTTTTTATTCCTAAAGACCTATTTAGTACCAATAGCCCTTTTTCTATTTGGTAAATCCACCAAAGTCTAAACTTCTTGTAACTTGAATTGTAGAAGCTCTTCATGCATAGCATTTATTCAGCTTGGATCCTTCAATGCATGAATTACCTTTTCGGGTTCTTCTTGAGATAAAAAGTAAGCAAACAAGTAATTTTGAAAGTCTTTATGGTTTGTTCTTTGCTGAACAGAACTAAACAAACCATGCTCTTCCAAATCTTTTCATCTTCTTGTTTTGAGGTGCTTGAATTCAAGTCTCCAATAATTTTGTTCAACTGGATAATCTTGTGTATCTCCCTTGTAGTTGGAATAAGACTGACAGCATAACATGCATCCAAATTGTTCATGTCAGACCTCTTGCACCAACACTTCATCATCAATCTGAGTAGAACAATATCTTCTATTTTAGCATATCTGATCTATTGGAATTCACAATGCATGTTTTTTACGACAACAACATTAACGTTCATTTGTGCTAGCAGCAATAATATTGTTAGTGGCAATTACAACATTAACTTTCCTTCTCTTGAACAATACCTTCACTCATCTTTCTTGGATTTTTCATCAACCTTCTACGATCATCCACTGAAGGTTTGAATCCAGCATTAAGAGAATCTTTTGACTATGAGAAATGGTGATCATCATCCACAATGGTAGCATAATGTAATCTTTGCCAGGTACTGTCTCCATTCTAGCTTTACCTGTATCATCACATGCTTTTGTACCTGTATTACTATTAGACTGATTTCCTGTAACAACTGGCTTATAATTAATTGACTTTGTTAGTGCATCAATATCAAAAAGCCAATTTGGTCCACTTCTTGCAATATTAGGTGTATTCTCACTAAACTGTACATGCAGGTTCTCTTTAACTATCCTAGTTCTACTGATAAACGCCTAATGCTTACTATTGATTAAGAACCCAACAAAGAATCCTTCTCAGCCTTACGCAACAAACTTGCCTAATGATCTATGGTATTCAGAATTAAATAACAACCCCAAATGGTTTCATTAAGCCTAAAGCTGGTTTTCTTCCAAGAAAAGTTCATAAGGGGTCTTGTTATGAGGCTTAGTTACTAATACCCTATTTTGAACATAGCAAGCAGTATTAACTGCTTCAGCCTAAAAAGTAGTGGGTAGCTTAGAATTAGCTAACATTGTCCTAGCAGCCTCAATTTATGTTTCTATTTTTTTCCCTCAACAAGACTACTCCATTTTGTTGAGAGTCTAGCTACAGCTAAATTCTCTTTTAATACCTTTTCTCTTACAAAACTGATTCGTCTCCTTATTCTTGAACCCAGTTCCATTGTCACATCTAATTACCTTAACCTTTTGATCTATTAGATTTTCTACTCTAGTTATAAAGGACTTAAGTATGCCACTAGTCTCATCCTTAGTAGCTAGAAAGAAACCCAACTAAACCTACTATAATCATCTCTGACAACTAGGCAATATATCTTTTTCATTAAGCTTCTTACAAATGTTAGACAAAATAAATCCGTGTGCAACATATGTAAAGGTTGGCTTATTGAACTTACTGTTTTGGACTTACAAGAAGCTCTATGTTGCTTTCCTTTTTGACAAGCAACACAGGTTTGATTATTTTCAAAAAGTTTTGAAGGTAAACCTCTTATAAGATTTCCCTTAACTAGTTTATTCATAGTTTTGAAATTTATGTGTCCAAGCCTCCTATCCAAAGATAAGATTCATCGATGTGGCTTTTGAAAGAGACAAAGTTAGACCTCCTTTAGGAACAATATTCTATAAATCAACACTATACATATTGTTCTTTCTAGGAACTTTAAGTAAACTGTCTATCATCATTACATTAAAGTTTGGAGATAAAACAATAAATTCAGATGTCGTGTTTGTGTATTAAGAAACACTATTCTTTTTGGAACACACATTTGTGAGACACTAAAGAGAAATTAAACTATAACTCTCTTCACAAAATACATATTCTCAAAATCTAAATTACCAGTTTTGATTGTACCTCTTCCTGTATTTCCCTCTATTAGGGGTTACCATCCATAGGCAACATACCCTCCACCAATTTCTTCCAAAGTCAGTAATATAGGAACATGTTTCCCTGTTAGTTGCCTTACATCCACGTCATCACAAACCTTGATCCTCTAAATCTTGCTGTGGATTTCCCTGCACATAAGGTAAGAAAATTAGTCTCTTTTGGGGACCCAAACCATCACTAACTTGGATATGCCTTTGTTGATCCCAATCCTTGATCGATTCCTTAGGTTGTCTAAGGTTAAATTACCTTGGATAAATCCAAAATAACTTGTTGTAGAAACTTTATATGTATACTAAAGTGTAATGCGTAATCTACACCTTAAAACCTAAAGTATTATGAATAAAAAACAATAATCTTGAACAAAACAAAGATATATCCAAACGCTCCATCTATTATTAGATCAATAATACGAGTACTCTTCACTAGAACTGAAGGGTTTACAACCTTAAAGCATTTCTTTGATCGACTTGACAACTAAGAAGAACTTATATGTAAATACTGATGTTCTCTTAACTAAATGCCCTAGGAGCCTCCTTTTATAGACTAAAAGAGTCCTTAGTCGGCTTACAATACAATCTTAAGATATCTTAATCTTTTCTAGAACATAAATGTAATCATTTAAATAAATACATTATGCATATCTAGTAAAAATATCTCAATACTATGCTCACAAGTATTCTTGTTCTCCCAAACAATCTTTACCTCCTTTATTAATTCGTCTTTATCCTCTTGACTGTAGAAAGTCTTCAAGCAGTTGTAATCCAATAGTTATAATCCAACAGTTGTAATCTTTTCACTAGCAACACTAATAAACATAAGTAGTAGTAACATTAGTACTAGCAGTACTAATATATACTAATAGTAGTAAGTTGTACTAGCAGACTAACAAATACTACTAGCAGCAGCTAACTACCTTAGCTTATATTTAGTCTTCAAAACACAGAGCAGTCTAACTCAACTAACAACAGTATACTTTATGCTATCAGTACTAAAGTATAACTAACAGTAGTAACTAGCAGTGGTAACCTTATACTACCAATACTAACTACTTAGCATAATTTCCATTATGTACCTGAGTAATAGTAACTTCTAAGAATCCATGAAGTCTTTTAAGTCCCAACAATCCTCCCCTAAACTTGATGTTTACTTCATAATCTTCAAGATTCCAATCTTTAATAAGAGTCTTCATTAACTTTTTTGCTGCTTTATCATAACTTTTAGCACTTGAATCAGCACACTCATTAAAGATATCATTTTGAAGTATCATGTTAGCAAAATGGTGATGGAAATTGTATGAGGGGATTTCTCTTTGAGTTCTTTTGATAAATCTTCTTGCTCTGATTGTCAGCATGGCCATCTCCCATTGAAGATCCATTTCTTCCAAATCATCAGGATGAAGTTGTTCCAGATCTTCTTGAGAAAGTTGAGGACAGTTGGGTTGACTTGCAAGGAAGGCACAGATCACAGCATCACAAAGATTATCCAGACATACAGTGTTACTACCATTATGATGAGTATGAGTAGTACTTTGAGTAGTACTAATTTCATGAGAAGAATCATCTGCCTTGTGAGTGCTGTTTGTGTTATTAGTGCTGTTAGAGACAAAGGCCACATTCTGTGTATTTTGACTTGTGTTTGATGAACCTGTTAATTCAGGTTCATATATCTTCAGATTATTATACAAGTCATCTAAGCTGATGGTTTCAATCTCTGCCTTGTTTCTCCAAATTAGAGCATGATACTTCCATTCAGATGGAAGACTTCTCAGCAACTTTAAGTTCATATCTTCTTGATTGATCACTTCTCCTTGGATCTCCAACTGTCCAATGAGTTTTTGTAACCTATCAAAGGTTTGATCTAATGATTCAGAACTTAATGCAGCAAAGTTCTCATATTGTTGTTTGAGAAGTGTCCTCTGAACCTTTTTGGATTCCTTGTTCCCTCCATATCTTTTCTCTATAGCCTCCATTAGCAACTTTGCATCTTGATATGTGTGGAACTTCAGTTGGTCTTTGTTTGGAAGTGCCATCAACAGGGTTGCTCTTGCTTTCATTTCATTCCTTCTCTCTTGTTTTTCTTTAACAGAGCTTGTTCATATTCCTGCTCAACTGTTCTAACCGTCCTTTTAAGCACTTTGTTTCTATTATTGATTACTTTCTATAGAGAGTAGTCAGTCATCAGGAAGTATTGTTCTATCCTCATAAGCCAGAGGTCATAGTCTCCTAGGTTGAGAAGAGGCAGTCTTGCGGTCAGATTATTGTTTGTGGTGGTTCCTACCTCCATCTTGTCTAAACAAAAATAGATCTTGAATAAGAGGTTGATTCTTCTTATTCAAAGCTTCACAACTTGCTCTGAATATCTCTTGCAATTTGTTCATCAAGAGCAATTTGATCTTTTCTTTTTAAAGGAACTTTAGGTTCAACCATAATACCTTTTCCTTTGTCTTTAGAAATTGAAGGTTGTGACTCTTGTGGAACTCTGAACTCACTTGGCTCCTGTACTACTACCCCTTTACCCTTGGGTCTTGTAGTTGTTGTTGTTGTAGCAGCAGTAGTAACAACTTTAGGCTTAGCTGCTTTGATTTCAATAAGTGTTTGAGCCAAAGTTAGTTCATCAATCTTAGCAGTAGTAACTTCTCCTATACCAGCAGTAGAAACTTGAATTGTAGGAGCAACACTATCTTCAACACTAGCAGTAGTAACTGCTTCACCAGCAGTACTATCATCAATCTTTGTACTCTGCTAATTCTTCTCACTAGAAGCAACATCCACAAACACTTCATCATCATCCAATACTCCAGTATCAAACATTAGGTCTTCATTCTGCTGTTCATTTACTAGAGTGACCTCAGCATCTGCATAAATATCCTCAATACTATTTAATCATTATCTTTGACCAAAACTACTATGACAGAAACTTTGATTATTGAATATCAAATGTTAGGATTTATGTTTTATTAACTTAGTACCGACAGTACAAATAGTTAGTACTGTTAGTTATAGTTAGTACTGACAGTACAAAGTGTTAAGTACTGATCAGTTAGTTAGTACCGTTAGTAGAAAATAGTTAGTACCGTTTATGAGATATGTATGAGATATCTTAGGAAAAGATATGTATGCGATTTGTAAGCCTGTTAGGGTTTATCCTTAGTCTATAAAAGGATCCCTCTTGACATAGTTAGAGATACGACCTCAAGATATCTCATAGCAAAATCATATCTAATTAGTTAGTAATCTGTAATCATTCAAAGCAGATTAATAGAAGTTATTATTTAGTTTTTCATTGTTTTTCTTAGTACTTGTGTTAAGATTCCGCATTAACACATAGTATTCATAATCAGTGTTTCTATATAGTCAGTTGTATTTATACATTTTGGCTATCATCCTTAATAGGCTGCAGAGATCTATTCAATAAGGGACTCACAAGTGGTATCAGAGCCTGTGAGAAACTCTGAATAAGAAGAACAATCTAATCCAGCTATAAACCTTCAACATGTCTGCATCACAAGAAGAAATTCCACCACCACCACCACCTCCACCTTCATCACAAACACCAACCCAACAAACTCCTCATACAGTATCAACCATCAAGCTGCCTATTCTCAAAAAGGGAGAATATGATATATGGGCTATGAAAATGGAGCACTATTTGGCCCATACAGACTATCCAATCTGGGAGGTTATACAAAATAGGAATGGTCCTGTATCAATCACTACAGATACATCAGGACAAATTAAGGTTTTGCCTCCTAGAACTGCAGAAGAGATTGTAGCCAGAGAAACAAGAGATAGACTAACAAGCATAGGCACTCACCTTTCACTTATGGCACCAACCAGAAGATCATCTTGTAAAGTTCCATAAGATAACTGATGCAAAAGAGATGTGGGATGCCATCAAGTCTAGATTTGGTGGCAATAGGACCACAAGATTTTAAAGTGTAAGACATGTAACACATACAATATCTCAAAATGTAATTACGAAATGCACTAAGCTCATGACACTGAAGCTACAACATGTATGTGTGCAGTTTAATGCCAATAATGTGCCCGTGTAGATGTTCAACCCGCAACATCCAAATTCCGACATGGTATACATTCGTCGTTTCGGTACCGCCGAAACTAGTGAGCGCTACTCACCCAAACGGGGATGTCAATCCCAAATAGATCTATTCATAACATTCGCGCTTACAACCAGTAATTAACAGTTCATGATTCATGGGCATAGTGGGTTATAGCTACTTAGGCAAACTCGTAATTTGTTTAAAGTGTACTTGCGTCCAAATGTAAAATAATGCATGTTTCTCACCCCGAGAATTGTAAATCATTGGAATCGTATAAAAATGGGCTATGAACTCACCTCAAGTGAATGTGTTGATTATATAAATCAAGTATGTAAATCGTCTTGGGAAATCCAAATGCAACCTAATTAATTATAGGCCGTATAAGTATAATGTATTTAATATAAATACAACATTATATGCTATAGTGTTACACCACCACCTAATAGCTTTTGTTTAATTTGAAAAGTCAAAACAATGTTTAAATCGTATTTGTTAAATAAATGTCTACGTATATGTATCCGTAAAATAAAATATTATTTTTCTCCAACCATTAATTATTTGTTAATAATACATGATTTAATATTTTTATTGATTATATAATGATATTATATAAATAGTTTAATTGTTTTATAAAATAATATTTATAAAGTTAAAAACGTATATAAATATTATATAAATTATACCACAATATTTTTTAAGGTTTTAATAGCCCAAACGGACTCGAAAATACTCGTAAACCACAATTTAAGTTTCTAACATATTGTCTGTTTTTATAAAAATTACAGAAAATTATTTATAAAAATTAATTAGTTTTATAATTTCTATTTATCCGAAATCTTTAAAAACTCATAACTCACTCATTTTAACTCCGTTTCGCGTGTTCTTTATATGTATGGAATCGCGACGAGACAAACTATGCAAATTATTTTACTCTTGTTTTTATAAAAATCTGTGTCACTAACTGTAATTTAAAAAATTTAGATTTTACTGTTTTACTTTAAATCTTACGAAAATCGTATCTCCTTCGTTATAGCTTTCGTTTTTCGAGTTTCTTATATGCTTGGAATCCTCATAACATGTACTATCTTGTCTAATATACCTTATATTTTTACCAGATTCTGAAAACGTGCAAGTTTTTATATAACTTACTTTTTTATATACACTTTTATATTATTTAAATTATCGTTTATTGTAAAATATCATAACATATTCGTTATTGCTGGGTTTTTTTCGAGTTATTGATTATGCTTGGTTTCCTTATTGATATGTACTTTTTATGATACAAATACTTCCAGAATTTATAAAAATTCGATCTCAACAGAATGGTTAAAACTTCGTATATATATATAAATTATAAACTAGTTTTTATAATTTATTACTTGGTTAAATTTGTACAAGTCTTCTAAATTGATTTATACCATATGTCTTACATATTTTGGGTCCTAAAGATGGTGTCCATCATGTTTGTCCAAGTAAAGTGTCCTCATATTAATTTGTATATAAATTTTGTAATTAAATTTTCAACAAATTAATTTATAAACTAAATTTATAAATTACCCAACACTTATATAAAGTGTGTTCTTGTGTTCTAGTATATTTTTAACATCAATTCATTATATAAACATATAAATTCAAATCATATATATACTCATTTATATTTTATAAATCCAGAAAACAACTCTAGGTGGTGATTAACATACTAGTATATAAAATATGAAATGAATAATTATAAAAATATTAGGGTTTATGAAGACCTTAGAAGAGTGTAGGGAGATGGAGAACACAAAATCAATCCCCAAATAGCAAACCCTAATTGAAACCCTAGCTAGAAAACCCTAGTTTTTCCTCTTGATTAAACCCTTGCTAGAATAATACCCAAGCTTTCAAAATATACTTTGAACTACCTTAGATATCACTAATAACAATACTAGTACACTTGTATCTTTGTTAGAATTAAAACTATGAACACCTCAAAAAGGGAATATGAGTTGTGGGTTATGGCGTGGAGTAGAGAGAGTTTTGTGTTTGATTTTTACTTGCAATAAGAGTGTGAAAAGCTTACTAGTGATCTCTTATTTATACTAGACTAAATATTACAAAACCTCAACAAAAATACAATGTGTTAGGAAGTGGTTTAGTGGTAATGATACAAAGGTGTAAGGTGCTCTCATCCTTCCTAGGAGGAGGGACGAATTAAGCATGTGTCTTATTACTTTGAAAGTTAAATTTGAAATGGTCTTGGTGTTTTATTCTTTGTATATCCGGCCTAATGGGTGTATAAGGTAGGGAATGATTTAATTTTTGTGTATTAGGTATAAATGTGGGTATTTTGTGTGAGTATAGATAGGTACATGTACTGTTAGGTTATGATAAATGTATTTTATTGGAAAAGTAGAACCCTTTACGTAACAATAAAATATAATTATGAAAAGTTATAAATTATCTGTAATAATTATCTAACACTTGCTAGACGCGTAACTTTTACTTTTTGTATGTCCGTTTACGTTGAGAGTTGTTTTTTAGTTTATCGCGATTTAACTAGCTTTCATGTCAAGAGGAACGTCCTATCTTTCCCAATAGTTATCAGCTAGCTTCCTTATGAATAACAACAAGATTTTGACAACTAAAATAAGGGTTAGGGTTGAATTTTAAAAGAGTGATATGAGATTTGGGGTTTTGTATTAGGGTTAGTATTTAACTATGGTTTGGGTTGTTATTTTATATATATATAACCCCCCCCCCCCCCCCCCCCCCCCCCAAACCCACACACACATTTTTTTTTTTCTTTTTTTAAGTTTGAACAAAAAATTAGTCGCATTAGTTTTAAAGGATAATCACATTGAACATAAAACACTAACAAATTCAAGCTTATTAAGTCATATAAGAAAATTAATTGAAAGGTCCACGATAGGAACAGTTTTCACATTGATAGACTGGGCTCGTGAATGTTCTAGGCTTGTAATAGGTACAATATTTTCATTTATTTTATTGCTTATTTGTATTTCCAATAGCTAACATTTTTGTGGTTTCTTTTGTGTAATGAATGTGGGTCAAAAATGTTAATTGTTTGTAACTGAATGCAGATTTTAAAATACAATTCGGGTTAATATTTAGCTTTGGATTACAGTATTTTATTTTGTGAGCTTGTAGCGTGACTTCCCCATGGAAAATATTTGAACCTAACTTTAGCACTCAGGAATTTTCACCAATATTATAGCTCAAGCTATTTTACTCGGTGTTTACACTCGATTGTATTTGATGGTAAATTTTACCCATGTACAAGTTGCATAACTTTAAAAGTAAAATAAAATCTTTTTAAAAAAAAAAATACTAGTCGCATAAAAGGTACATCTTAAGTCATATAAGAAATACACTGGCACTTTCTTAGACAAGTGTACTTTCACCTTACACAATGGTAACACCAGTGATTAGTGGATAGAGACACTTGTAAACATATTAACAAGTGCATGGTCGTCTGCTTTAAGTTCGCATAGTCTAGCATTTTAAAAAGTGTCGAATATCTTGGGCGAGTTTGTCTCAAGGGGTGACAACTTGGGGCAAAACAAGAATGGGCCCTTATTGTGCATTTGTTGTGTGCTTGTTTTGTCTGTTTGGTTACAAATCTGGCTTTAAGACACATCAACCACATTGAATGGGATTTGGGGTAGTAGTGTGGTAGTGGTGGTACTCTCTTTTTATTACAAAACCTCTAAGATGAAAAATAAAAGCAAGTTTCATCAATGTTTCTCTTTTATTTTTTCATTTTGCGGGTTTCTTTTGAATCCCTTTTATATTTCTAGACAAAGTGATAAAAAATATAAACGTCACTTTGTCACAAGGAAGATAAGTACTTATTCGTTTTGGTTAAATTTATGTAGAAATAAAAGAACGTTATCATGTTGAATTAAAGTTTAGAAAATTGATATATTTAACTCATATCGTTCTCAGCTATATCAATTTTGATAAATGTAAACGGTTTATTTTACCACTGCTAGAAAGTGTTGATATCTTTTATTCCTCAACCTGTTTTTACATGTTCAGGTATTGTGAAGGCAGACACAAGGTGTTGCAAAATGAATATCCTTTGCGTTGTTTTTTTTTGAAGTTACTTTTGCTAATTTATAGTATCTCTAGCAAGTATATATAGTTTTAAATAAGTCTGGGATTAAAAATAGCATTGATTTGTGTATGAAATTTTGATATCGAGCACACTCGTTTACGTTTAGGGAACGTTGGTTGTAATAGCAGGGCGTTCAATGGTTTTCGGGTCCTAAACTATAAAAATAAGGAAAGCCTATTACAAATACATTTACAAGAAAAATTACGTGCTAAACCTTGAATTTTATGCCTCAAATCTGTGTCATATCTAACGTATTTATATACAAAACTAAAAAAATTGTGTCCCTTCTTAAGTGAAGGCCCGGTGCGACGACACCACTTGCACACCCTTGAGCCCCCTTTGAACTGCCTATTGAACAATGAGAGGTTATTTGTACACAATTTTTTTTTGTAAAATCCATCACTAATTCTCATTTGAGTATCTGTATCGTGTGCATCACCCGGTGCTAATTTAGTGGTGGCGATGGCCAAAAAAATGATGTACAACTCACCTCTTTTGAGCAAATAATGGTATTTTTTAACATGAGCATTAGCAATAATGTTACTTAACAAGTAAAAGAACTCGCGCGTTGTGGTGGGGCTAATTTTTTCCCGAATAATTTTTTTTACGTTTCGGGGGTTTTTTTTGTTGGACGATGCGTTATGCGGGGCTAATTTTTAATATTTTCTTTTTTTGTATGATTCGGGGAAAAAAAATTTGCGGTTGGGAGGGCTTATTTATTCCCGAATACTTATCTTTTTTTGGGACGGTTTTTGTAAATTTTTTTACCGGGAATTTTTTGTCGTAAGAACATCGTAAATAGTTAAAAGGTGAGGGTCCGTTTTGTATTTATTTTTTTTTACTTTGGGCCAGATTTTAGGCTATTTTTGGGTTTTTTTTGGCTAATTTTTTCCCCGATATTTCCTTTTTTTGTATGATTCGGGAAAAGAAAATATTGCAGATGGGGTACGGGTGATGTTTTTACGAATATTTTTTTTTTTGGGACGGTTCGATATCTTTTTATTGGGCCGATGAATGTAAAAAAGTTGTGAACAATAAAAAAAATTGACGTGTTTTTTTTTGTTATATTTTACGGGATTTTTTGTTAAGAAAATCGTAATAGTTAAAAGTTGAGGGACCGTTTTGTATTTTTTTTTTACTTTGGGCCAGATTTCAGGCTAATTTTGGGCTAGTTTTTTTTTTTACTTTGGGCCACATTTTAGGCCACATTTTATGCGAATTTTATGCGAATTTTAGGCTAGTTTTTATGTGAATTTTATGCGAATTTTAGGCTAGTTTTTTTTTTTACTTTGGGCCACATTTTATGCGAATTTTAGGCTAGTTTGTCGACAAATGTGTATATTAGTAATAATTTTTTTTATATGGGCTTATGTGTTGGGCCTCATGTTTAAAGTGTTGTTTTTTTTTTGCTATATAGGTTTTTTTTAATATAATGGGTTGTACGTTTATGACCATATCAATTATTTTAAAGTTATTAGGTATCGAAGATGTTTCCGCGAGTATTTTTTTATCTGAATAAATCAGAACTTTTGTAATATTTTTTTTCCCTTCTACTTTGTGCATACAATTTTTTTTTTAAAAAAAACAAAAACAAAATAATTAAAAAAAAAAACCAAAATCAGGCAGGCTCAAAATGGGAGCCCGTTACTGTAGCACTGTAGATTCACTGTCAAAACGACACTGGATTTGTCCGTGAATGTGTAATATATTAATTTCATGAAATGTTAACTATTACTCATATATTAAGCATACGTCTTATTATAAACTTCTTATTCAAACCATTTTATTGTTGTGTTAACTTAGGCTTTAATATTCCGGATAAACTTATTCGATTAAAAACAAGAGTCTTAGCCTTTGGTGGGTAGGTGCACATTGCATCGATATGTAGCGTGTGCAAGAGATAAAATGGAAAATTATCAAAATAGGTCGGCTAAAGTGTTTACTTTTTTATACTTTAAAAAATAAACTTCTCACAATAGACCAGTCGTCTGGTCTCTGAAGTCACCTAAAAAACTTTTCACCTTTTGTGTAAGTAACTTTTCAGACATGTTTTTGAGCGATCTAGTAAATTATAAAAGTCGCCTAAAGTACTTTAGGCGACTTTTATACTTTACTAGGTCGCCCAAAAACATGTTTGAAAAGTTATTTACACAAAAAGTAAAAGGTATTTTAGGCGACTTAGAGGACCAGACGACTGGTCTATTTTGAAAAGTTTACTTTTTAAAGTTTAAAAAAGGTAAACACTTTAAGCGACCTGACGGGTATGGGTGTGGGTATGATATGTATGCATGTTTGATTAAAAAATAAAGGATACACGTAGTATAAAATGGTCTTCACGAAGAAAAAAAAACCTCTTCTCATAGTTACAAAAAAAGATTAAGTCATTACTTGTAACACCTTGTTTGGGGTGGTCTGGTGTCCTCATGATACATTTGTATTTTGTGGTTTTTGCAGTTTATAAATTATTTTACTTTAGGGACAAAAAGGTCGCTCCCACATTCATACCAAAGTAGTAATGTGCTAGATTTATTGCGCAAGAAGGGAAAAGATTAATAAGATGGTGCTAAGTTTAATAAAGCAAAAGTTATCTGCAATAAGGCATCGATATTATTTATATGATGGAACTTTACCTCTAAATTTCAAATTAACTTTAAAAAATTATGATATGGAAAAGGTAACATATTACTCCATTGTACAAAGACGAAACGACACGTACTTTTCATTCTCTTCTTTTTTTCTTTACACGATACAAAAAAGTTAAACTGAAAGCAATGAAATTAGTTATAGAAAACAAAAAAGTTGTGCCCATTTACTTTAAGATAAAAGATACTGTAACAATTACAAAATCTATTCTAAAAAATATTTCTATATCTCTTCTCTATTTCTCTTGCTTCAATACACACATCATATTACGCATAGGTACGAAGAGTACAGAGATGCTAGCTTGTACAAAAAGATTGCTGTCTTTTTAGTTAAAGTGAAGATCTGTAAAAATAAGTATGGGTCACTCACAATTATTCCACTCATTTTATTACACTTCACCTAACTATTCACTATTTTCATCTGCATTTTTTTTCTGACCACCAATTTAAATCGAAACCTTGAAAACCTAAAAACATACCATCATTTGTTAATTGTTTGGCTGCCCATCTCCACGTTTCTCTCAGGCTTGACGCATAGGATACCTTTCATAGGCTCGAGCTCATGGCTTTTGATTTTCTTTCGGCGATCGAGCTCTCTGATGTCTCGTGGTTTAGATTATCGTTTCATAATGATAAGCACAGGTTAGAAATTCGTTTTGTTTGTGAATACTCGTATTATTTGATGTTTATATGATCAAACAAAGCAAGTTTTCTTAGCAATAATTGTTTTGCCTTTATGTATCTGTCTATACAAGATGTTAACACATTTTACAAAA
Organism: Tanacetum coccineum; assembly: GCA_026074375.1. Classification (NCBI taxonomy): domain Eukaryota; kingdom Viridiplantae; phylum Streptophyta; class Magnoliopsida; order Asterales; family Asteraceae; genus Tanacetum; species Tanacetum coccineum. The sequence goes on from BQNB010077995.1 coordinate 16,701, forward strand.
ACTTGTGTAGCCTTATGTGAAAGAATAGCAATATAGATTTGTAAAATATCAGAATACACGTTTGAACACAGAATTGTTGACGCGTTAACTTGTGTGACCTGAGACCGACCCGTTTCCACCCTTATTAAACCAAATTAAGTTGGGAGAATGGTATTAATGTTTTGATAGTCTATAGTGTGTGATTGGATTCATGTTTTTTAAATGTGTCTCTTTTAGCTGTATGGATATCTCCAAAAACGGCTAAAAGTTTGACCGTGTTTTTTGTCATTGAGAAAAGTTCCCTAAGGAACGAGGTATAAAAAAAGAACGAAACTTTCCATCTAAGCTGTTGCTTTCAATACTAATCCAACGGTCTCAATTTCATTCTTTTCCCCAACGAAACTTTCCATCTCTTTCATCTCTTCCCAAACGGTTTCAAAAAAAAACACACACACATTAATTTCTCCGATCAAAACCCTAACTTTTTCTTTCCTTCAAATTAACTCCAAATCAAAACCCTAACTGTGAAATACGGCTATCTAAATCGATTTCATCAAAATCGATCTTATAAGATGGATATACGCGATGAAATAAAGCTATCTAAAGGAGATATGTTGCCGGATTCCGATTCCTGGTATACATTTTATTTTATTCTTCATTTTTTTTGCTTATTTGGTGCTTATTTAGTATTTTTTATGTTTTATTTTTCTAATCTAATGCTTATTTGATATTACTAGTTTCTTATTGTTGCTTATTTTGGACACAAGCCATAGATGTAGCTTATTTTTTAGCTTTTGTTTATTTGGTGCTTTATTTAGTATTTTTTAGGTTTTGTTTTGTTTTTTTATTTTATCAGTTTGTTGATGATTTTTTGTTGGTAGATGTATGCTGCCTATGCAATAGCTTTTGCTTATTTTGTGCTTATTCAATAGCTTTTGCTTATTTTTGTTGATTTCAGTGTTGAGTATGAACATCAAATGTGATTCATACCAAAATCCTATGTGATTTTAGTTGTTTTCTCATCTGATGTTTTTTTATAAATTTTTGTTTGATGTTAGGTGTTAAGGCGATTGATCGTGTTTCTCCTATTAAATCGAAATCGAAGGTTACTGGTAAAAGTAATTCTCCTAAGAGTAGGTGGTTTCCGATGTATTTGAACAAGATCTTATAAGTAGTGAAATATTCAAGTAACTAAAAAGTGTTCAAACGTCAATAATTGGTGTCGCCTTTCTTTTTTGCCTTTGGATTCAGTGGACAAGTTGTTTTGGTATGTTTTTTTGTCTTCTCTTTACAAAAGCCCACTAAACCCTTAATTTTTCTTCAAACTTTAGCGTTTTTTTCTTTCAATATTTTAACGTTTTCCTTTCTTCAAATGTTCTCTTTGTTCACGCCTTCGTTCGGATTTTGCATCAGCAATTTGATTGGGGTTTGTTATTGTAAAATCATACCACCAATCACATTCATGTATTTCTCTTGATGGGGGATCGGCATATCTGGCTTTAACTTCATACACGAGTATTTTCAATTTTTCTACATAAGCGCCCATCTTTCCTTCATCTTTGCTCAACAAGAATAAACTATCGTTTACCAAAAAAATTGCCTCATTTGTAAGTCTTTCAATTGTTAATTTTTTTCCCCATATCTGTTTCTTTGTCTTCTCAGGTCGGGGGGTATTATGTCCCTTGTCCAACGCCTCAAAATGTATTGCTTTGGAATAACATTAATATCATGATTCTTGAACACACAGAATATGTGTCGACATAGAAACCCGTATCGGAGAAAATTTCTACATGAACATACCACCGAACCATCTTTTATAATTCGTAATACATTTCTCACAAAAACACAAGTAATAAGAATGTTATTAGAATTACATCAGATTAGAAAATAGGCATGTGATTTTTTCAATATGAATCACATGAGATTCCACAGAAATGAGATTTCATGAGATTCTACAGATTAACATGAGTTTCCATGGAAATTTTCTATGTGATTCAAATTTACCAATCTTATGGAATCTCTGTAGATTCAAGTGCAAATCTTATAGAAATTTCATGAGATTCATTCAATACCAGTCTCTTGCTGTTTCTCCCACTGTTTTAGTTTTCTTCTTTTGTTCTTTTCCCATTTTTTTGTGAAAAAAATGATCTATTATCATTCAGCTTCTTGTCTCTAATAATGAATGTGTCACAACCTTCATAGATTTAAAACTTTATAGTACAAATTCCAACAACCTTCGTTTATTTCCGTTTTGCAAGCTAAAAATATGTCCTAGTTTATACTCGTGTTGCATGTAGTTCATTTTTGCCAATTTTGGTATCACACTTTTGAGCTGCTTAATTGTTTTGAAGTCTATTGCCTCTTGTCTTACTTTGCCTTTTCATTTGCTGCATTCATTTGAATCATGAAACTAAAAGTGTTGCCCCAGGGTTTGTGAAACTTTTGAAGACTCGAGTTTTCACCTTTTTTTTCAGACCTTGAAGTGGTCTCATCAAATCCAGATATTGAAGAGTCAATAAAATAGCTGGAATCCAAATTTTCGAAGATTAAACATTTTTGTTAACCATTTTGTGACTTGCAAACAAAATCTGCAATCAATTCAAACCATTTCTCTTCAAACTTTAATGGTTCAATGAACATATTCCAAATGATCTTATCAAAACGTTCTTTGAAATTTGTTTCATCATATATTTCTTTACAAATCTGTTTTCGAATAAAAGATTGTAATTAGTTGAATTAAAGGAGATACAAAGATGAATCACATGAGATTCAGAGTTAATCACATGAGATCCTATCTGATCTCATGTGATTCACTTTGAATCTCATGTGATTCATCTTTGTATCTCTTTAATCTCACACTAATTACAATCTTTTGTTCCGAAAACAGATTTGTAAAGAAATATATGATGAAACAAATTTCAAAGAACGTTTTGATAAGATCATTTGGAATATGTTCATTGAACCATTAAAGTTTGAAGAGAAATGGTCTGAATTGATTGAAGATTTTGGTTTGCAAAGTCACAAATGGTTACCAAAAATGTTTAATCTTTGAGAAATTGGATTCCAGCTATTTTTTATTGACTCTCATTATATGGGATTGATTGAGGCCACTTCAAGGTCTGACAGTGAAAACTCGTTTTCAAAAGTTTCACAAGCCTGAGGGCAACACTTGTTGTTTCATGATGTCTTATGACACATCAGCAATGTAATAGGCAATAGGTCTAGACAGTAGGTCATTAGACTTCAAAACAATTAAAGCAGCTCAAAAGTGTGAGACAAAATTGGCAATTGAACTTCATGCAACACGAGTATATACTAGGACGATATTTTTGCTTGTTCAAACGGAAATAAACAAAGGTTGTTGGAATTGTACGATACAAGATTTAAAAATAGATGAAGGTTGTGAAACTGTCATTATTAGAGACAAGAAGCTGATGGATAATAGATCATTTTTTTTTTCACATAAAATGGGAATAGAACAAAAAGAAGAAATCTAAAAACAGTGGGGGAGGAAAACAGAAGAGAATGGTATTGAATGAATCTCATGAAATTTCTATAAGATTGCAATTGAATCTCATGAGATTTCCATGAGATTGGTATTGAATCACATGAGATTTCCATGGAATCTCATGTGATTCTGTAGAATCTCATGAAATCTCATTTCTGTGGAATCTCATGTGATTCATATTGAAAAAATCACATGCTTATTTTCTAATTCTGATTGTAATTCTAATTACATTCTTATTACTTGTGTTTTTGTTGAGAAATGTATAGCGAGTTATAAAGATGGTCGGTTGGTATGTTTTCATTTTGTTTTTAGAAATTTTCTCCGATACGGGTTTCTATGTCGACACATATTTGTGTGTTCAAGAATCGTGATATTAATGTTATTCCAAAGCAATACATTTTGAGGCGTTGGACAAGGGACATAATACCCCCCGACCTGAGAAGACAAAGAAACAGATATGGGGAAAAAAATTAACAATTGAAAGACTTACAAATGAGGCAAATTTTTTGGTAGACGATAGTTTATTCTTGTTGAGCAAAGATGAAGGAAAGATGGGCGCTTATGTAGAAAAATTGAAAATACTCTTGGATGAAGTGAAAGCTGATATGCCGAATCCCCCTTCAAGAAATACAGGAGATGTGATTGGTGGTATTTTTTCAATAACAAAACCCAATCAAATTGCTGTGCAAAATCCAACAAAGGCTGTGAACAAAGGAGAACATTTGAAGAAAGGAGAACGTTTAAAGAGTGAAAGAGAAAAATCACTTAAAGTTGGAAAGAAAAAATTAAGGGTTTGTGGCTTTTGTAAAGAGAAGACAAAAAAACATACCAAAACAACTTGTCCACTGAATCCAAAGGCAAAAAAGAAAGGCGACACCAGTTTTATTGATGTTTGAACACTTTTTAGTTACTTGAATATTTCACGTACTTATAAGATCTTGTTCAAATACATCGAGAAAAACCACCTACTCTTAGGAGAATTACTTTTACCAGTAACCTTTGATTTCGATTTAATAGGAGAAACACGATCAATCGCCTTAACACCTAACATCAAACAAAAATTTATAAAAAACATCAGATGAGAAAACAACTAAAATCACATAGGATTTTGGTATGAATCACGAAATCAAAAAAATAAGCAAAAGCTATTGAATAAGCACAAAATAAGCAAAAGCTATTGCATAAGTACCATACATCTACCAACAAAAAATCATCAACAAACTGATAAAATAAAAAACAAAACAAAACTAAAAAATACTAAAATAAAGCACAAATTAAACAATCAGCTAAAAAATATAAGCTAACATCTATGGCTTTTGTGTCCAAAAAATAAGCAACAATACTAAAACTAGTAATATCAAAAATCAGCATTAGATTAGAATAATAAAAAACATAAAAATACTAAAATAAGCACCAAATAAGCAAAAAAAAAAATGAAGAATAAAATTAAATGTTATACAGGAATCGGAAATCAGGCAACTTATCTCCTTTAGATAGCTGCTTATTCTCATGGTATATCCATCTTATTAAGATCGATTTTGATATTGAATAATCGATTTAGATAGCCGTATTTCAAGTTAGGGTTTTGATTTGGAGTTAATTTAAAGGAGAGAAAAAGTTAGGGTTTTGATCGGAGAAATTAATGTTTGTGTTTTTTTTTGAAACCGTTGGGGAGAGAATGAAATGAGATGGAAAGTTTCGTTGGGGAAAAGAATGACAATTGATGGACCCGTGGGATTAGTATGAAAGCAACAGCTTAGATGGAAAGTTTGGTCTTTTTTTATACCTGTTCCTTAGGGAACTTTTCTCAATGACAAAAAACACGGTCAAACTTTTAGCCGTTTTTGGAGATATCCATACAGCTAAAAGAGACACATTTAAAAAACATGAATCCAATCACACACTATAGACTATCAAAACATTAATACCATTCTCCCAACTTAATTTGGTTTAATAAGGGTGGAAAAGGGTCTGTTCTCAGGTCACACAAGTTACGCGTCAACAAATCTCTTGTGTTTCAAACGTCGTAGATCTTGAGTATTTTACCAAAATCTATATTGACTTTTCTTTCACCATTAAGGCACTACAAGTCTTTTGTACAAATCGTGCTTTTACATCTTGTATAGCTGATAATAAAAGGCAAAAAATTATTGCTAAGAAAACTTTGCTTTGTTTTGATCATATTAAACACAAATACTCGAGTATTCACAAACAAAAAGAATTTCTTCCTGTGATTATCATTAATGAAGATATCTAAACCTCGAGCCCACAGAGAGCTCGATCGCTTCTGAAAAGAAATCAAAAGCCATGAGCTCGTTGCCTGGAAAGGTAGTTAGCGTCAAGCCTGAGAGAAAAACGTGGGAGATGGCGCAGAAAAACAATTAACAATGTTGGTTTGTTTTAGGTTTTCAAGGTTTTCGAATCTAAAGGCCTGGTTGTCATGTAAAAAGCAGATATGAATTTTGAAGTAGTTGGTGAAGTAATAAAATGTTGTGAAGTTAATTGGTGAGGTGACCCATTACTTATTTTTTCCAGTTTTCACTGTTAACTAAAAAGACAGCAATCTTTTTGTACAAGCTAGCATCTCTGTACTCTTCGTACCTATGCAGTAAATTTATGTGTGTTTTGAAGGCAAGAGAAAATGAGAGAGATGATATAGAAATATTTTTTAGAATGAGACTTTGTATTGTTACAGTATCTTGTATCTTAAAGTAAATGGGCACAACTTTTTATGTTTTCTATAATTTAAATTTTCATTGCTTTTCAGTTAACTTTTTGTATCGGGTAAAGAAAAAAAGAAGAGAATGAAAAGTACGTGTCGTGTCTTCTTTGTACAATGGAGTAATATGTTACCTTTTCCATATCATAATTTTTTAAAGTTAATTTGAAATTTAGAGGTAAAGTTCCATCATATAAATAATATCGATGCCTATTGCGAGATAACTTTTGTTTATTAAACTTAGCAACATCTTATTATCTTTTCTTCTTGGCGCAATAAATCTAGCACATTACAACTTTTGGTATGAATGTGTGACGACCTTTTTGTCCCTAAAGGTAAAATATTTATAAACTGCAAAAACCACAAAATACAAATGTATCATGAGGACACACCACGCCACCCCAAACAAGGTGTTACAAGTAATGACTTAATCTTTTTTTACTATGAGTAGAGGTTTTTTTTTTCTTTCGTAAGACCATTTTATACTACGTGTATCCTTTATTTTTTAATCAAACATGCATACATATCATACCCACACCCATACCCGTCAGGTCGCTTAAAGTGTTTACCTTTTTTAAACTTTAAAAAGTAAACTTTTCAAAATAGACCAGTCGTCTGGTCTCTGAAGTCGCCTAAAATACCTTTTACTTTTTGTGTAAATAACTTTTCAAACATGTTTTTGGGCGACCTAGTAAAGTATAAAGTAGCCTCAAGAAGCTTTTATGCGACTTTTATAATTAATAGATCGCTCAAAACATGTCTGAAAGTAACTTACACAAAGAGTGAAAAGTTTTTTAGGTACTTCGAGAGACAGAGACTGGTCATTTGTGAGGATAGATTATTTTTTTAAAGTATAAAAAAGTAAACGCTTTAGCCGACCTATTTGATACTTTTCTTTTACTCTTGCACACGCTACCTATCGATGCAATGTTGCACCTACCCACCAAAAGGCTAAGACATCTTGTTTATTAATCGAATAAGTTATCCGGAATTTGATAGCCTAGTTTTAAACTCTACATATAATATGGTTGGAATAGAAGTTTATAATTAAGTCCATGCTTAATATATGGTAATAGGTTAACATTTCATGAAATTAATATATTACAATTCACGGACAATGATCCAGAGTCGTTTTGACAGAGAATTACAGTGTGCTTACAGAGTAACGGGCTCCCATTTGAGCCCTGCCTGATTTTGGTTTTTTTTTTTAATTATTTTGTTTTTGTTTTTTTTAAAAAAAAAAATTTGTATTCACAAAGTAGAAGGGAAAAAAAAATATTACAAAAGTTCTGATTTATTCAGATAAAAAAAATACCCGCGGAAACATCTTCGATACCTCAAATAACTTAAAACTAATTGATATCGCGTCATAATACTGTTAAACCCATTATATTAAAAAAAAACCTATATAGCAAAAAAAAAACAACACTTTAAACATGAGGCCCAACACATAAGCCATATAAAAAAATTATTACTAATATACACATTTGTCGACAAACTAGCCTAAAATTCGCATAAAATGTGGCCCAAAGTAAAAAAAAAAAAACTAGCCTAAAATTCGCATAAAATTCACATAAAAACTAGCCTAAAATTCGCATAAAAATTCGCATAAAATGTCGGCCTAATATGTGGCCCAAAGTAAAAAAAAAAAAAACATAGCCCAAATGTATCCTGAAAATCTGGCCCAAAGTAAAAAAAAAATACAAAACGGTCCCTCAACTTTTAACTATTTACGATTTTCTTACACAAAAAATCCCGTAACTAAATTAACAAAAAAAAAACACGTCAAGTTTTTATTGTTCACAACTTTTTTACATTCATCGGCCAATAAAAAGGATATCCGAAACAGTCCAAAAAAAGAAAATTATTCGGAAAAAATAAACCCGTCCAAACGCAATTTTTTTTTTTCCCGACGAATCTTACAAAAAATGGAAATATCGTGGGGGAAAAAAATTAGCCAAAAAAAAAACCAAAAAATAGCCTAAAATCTGGCCCAAAGTAAAAAAAAAATACAAAACGGACCCTCACCTTTTAACTATTTACGATTTTCTTACACAAAAATTCCCGTAAAAAATTTACAAAGCCGTCCCAAAAAAAGAAAATATTCGGGAAAAAATTAGCCCGTCCCAACGCAATTTTTTTTCCCCGAATCATAAAAAAAAGAAAATATTAAAAATTGCCCCGCATAAGCGCATCGTCCAACATAAAAACCCGAAAAGTAAATAAAAAAAATTATTCGGGAAAAAATTAGCCCCACCACAACGCGCGAGTTCTTTTACTTGTTAAGTAACATTATTGCTAATGCTCATGTTAAAAAAAAGTAACATTATTGCTCAAAAGAGGTGATTTGTACATCATTTTTTTGCCATCCACCACTAAATTACACCGGGTGATGCACACAGTACAATACTCAGATGCAGAATTAGTGATGGATTTTACAAAAAAAAATTGTGTACAAATAACCTCTCATTGTTCAATAGGCAGTTCAAAGGGGGCTCAAGGGTGTGCAAGTGGTGTCGTCGCACCGGGCCTTCACTTAAGAAGGGACACAATTTTTTTAGTTTTGTATATAAATACGTTAGATATGACACATATTTGAGGCATATAATTCAAGTTTACACGTAATTTTTCTTGTAATTTATATGTGTAATAGGGCTTCCTTATTTTTATTGTTTAGGACACTGAAAACCATTTGACGGCCCTGGCTAGTACAACCAACATCTAAACGTAAACGATTGTGCTCGATATCAAAATTTCAAATTCACAAATCAATCTATTGATCCCATGCTATTTAAAAAATATTTAACTTCTTAGAGATATTATAATTTAGCGAAGTAACTTAAACAAAAAAAAACCGCGCAAAAGGATATTCATTTTGCAACTCCTTGTGGTCTGCCTTAAACAATACCTGAACATGTAAAAACAGGTTGAGGAATAAAAGATATCAACACTTTCTAGCAGTGGTAAAATAAACCGTTTACATTTATCAAAATTGATATAGCTGAGAACGATATGAGTTAAATATATCAATTTTCTAAACTTTATATTCAACATGGATAACGGTTCTTTTATATCTACATAAATTTACCAAAACGAATAAGTACATAACTTCCTTGTGAAAAGAGTGACGTTTTTATTTTTTTATCACTTTGTCTAGAAATATAAAAGGGATTCAAAAGAAACCCGCAAAATGAAAAAATAAAAGAGAAACATTGATGAAACTTGCTTTTATTTTTCATCTTAGAGGTTTTGTAATAAAAAGAGAGTACCACCACTACCACACTACTACCCCAAATCCCATTCAATGTGGTTGATGTGTCTTAAAGCCAGATTTGTAACCAAACAGACAAACAAGCACACAAAATTGCAAAAAATAAGGGCCCATTCTTGTTTTGCCCCAAGTTGTCACCCCTTGAGACAAACTCGCCCAAGATATTCGACACTTTTTAAAATGCTAGACTTATGCAACTTAAGCAACTCATGCGACTTGTTAATATGTTTACAAGTGTCTCTATCCACTAATCACTGGTGTTACCATTGTGTAAGGTGAAAGTACACTTGTCTAAGAAAGTGCCAGTGTATTTCTTATATGACTTAAGATGTACCTTTTATGCGACTAGTATTTTTTTTTTTAAAAAGATTTTATTTTACTTTTAAAGTTATGCAACTTGTACATGGGTAAAATTTACCATCAAATACAATCGAGTGTAAACACCGAGTAAAATAGCTTGAGCTATAATATTTGTGTGTAAATTCCTGACTAAAGTTAGTTCAAATATTTTCATGGGTAGGTCGTCGCTACAACTACACAATAGTATAATACTGTAATCCAAAAGCTAAATATCAAAACGAATTGTATTTTATTAATACTGCATTCAGTTACAAACAATTAACATTTTGACCCACTATTCATTACACAAAAGAACCACAAAAATGTGTAGCTATTGGAAATACAATAAGCAATAACATAATGAAAATATTGTACATATTACAAGCCGAGGAACATTCACGAGCCATCTATCATGTGAACAACTTTCTCTATCGTTGGACTTTCTAATTAATTTCTTATATGACTTAATAGCTGTGAATTTGTTAGTGTTTTATGTACTTGTGATTAATCCTTTAAAACTAATGCGACTAATTTTGTTCAACTTAAAAAAACAACCCAAACCATAGTTAAATACTAACCCTAATATAAATCCCCAAATCTCATATCACTCTTCTAAAATCAACCCTAACCCTTATTTTAATTGTCAAAATCTTGTTGTTATTCATAAGGAAGCTAGCTGATAACTGTTGGGAAAGATATGGACTTCTGTCTTGACATGATAAGCTAGTTAAATCGCATAAACTAAAAATCAACATTCAACGTAAACGGACATCAAAAAAAGTAAAAAGTTACGTCTAGCAAAGTGTTATATAATTTTTAGAGGATAATTTATAACATTCTTTTATTTTTATTGGTTACGTATAGGGGTATTACGTTTCGCAATAAAAATACATTTAAGTACCTCGAAAGTTCATGTACCTCTATACTCAAACAAATACCCACTTTTACTACATAATACACAAAATATTAAAATCATTCCCTTCCTTATACTACCAATTTGGCCGGTTATACAAAGAATAAAAACCACCAAGACCTTTCAAATTTAACTATTCAATAGTAATAAGACACATGCCTTAATTCTGTATCCCTCCTCCTAGGAAGGCATGATGAGCACTTTACACCTTTGTTTCTATTACCACTTAAACCACTTCTAAACATTGTATTGTGTTGGTGGTGTGTTAGATATTCTAGTATACTATAGAGTCCACTAGTAAGCTTTTCAAACTCTTGTTGCCAATAAAAATCAAACACAAAACTCTCTCTACTCCACGCCATAACCCACAACTCATATTCCCTTTTTGAGGTGTTCATAGTTTTAATTCTAACAAAGATACAAGTGTACTAGTATTGTTATTAGTGATATCTAAGGTAGTTCAAAGTATTTTGAAAGCTTGGGTATTATTCTAGCAAGGGTTTAATCAAGAGGAAAAACTAGGGTTTTCTAGTAGGGTCTTCAGATTAGGGTTTTGATATTTGGGCGATTGATTTGTGTTCTCCCCCCCCCCCCATATCTCCCACACTCTTCTAAGTCTTAATAAACCTAATATTTTCTATAATTCATTCATTCCAATATATGTATATACTAGTTATTATGTTAATCACCACCTAGAGTTGTTTTGTGAATTTATAAAATATAAATGGGTATATATATGATTTGAATTTATATGTTTATATAATGAATTGATGTTAAATATATACTAGAACACAAGAACACACTTTATATAAGTGTTGGGTAATTTATAATATATGTATACATATATATATATATACATATATATATATATATATATATATATATATATATATATATATATATATATATGTATAAAATATGAAACCTATTGATAAAAATAGTACTCTTCATCAGGATTGTAAGCATATAAAGAACTTGAAAAACCGAGCTATAACGAAGAAGTTATGAATTTTACAAGTTTATGATAATTAAATATATAAAAGTGTTTTTATAAAAATAGTTTTATAGAAACTGACAAGATTCGAAATTGATGAAATTTTATAAATATTTTTATATGATAGTACATTTCATAAGGAATCCATATAAAGAACTCAAAAAACAAAGCTATAACAAAGAACTTATGATATTTACAAGATTTCGATAATTAAATATATAAAAGTGTTTTTATAATAGTAGTTTTATAAAAACTGGCACTGTTTCAAATTTGGTAAGAATATATGGATCTTTTATGATGACAATATATATTATGAGGATTCCAAGCATATAAGAAACTCGAAAAACGAAGCTATAACGAAGCAGATACGATTTTCGTAAGATTTAAAGTTATAAAAGTAATTTTATAAACTGTTTTGTAATCACTGATTTGACACAGATTTTTATAAAAACAATGAGTATTTTATTTTCATAATTTATCTCGTCACGATTCCATACACATAAAGAACACGCGAAACGGAATTAAAATGAGTGAGTTATGAGTTCTTAAAGATTTCGGATAAATAGAAATTATAAAACTAATTAATTCTTATAAATAATTCTGTAATGTTTACAAAGATATACAATTTTTTAGAAACTTAAAATATAGTTTAAGAGTGTTTTCGAGTCCGTTTGGGCTATGAAAACCTTAAGAAATATTGTCGTATCATTTATAGAATATTTATATACGTTTTTAACTTTATAAATATTATTTTATGAAACAATTAAACTAATTATGTAATAGCATTATATAATCAATAAAAATATAAATCATGTATTATTAACAAATAATCAATTGTTGGACCAAGATAAAATTTTATTTTACGGATACATATACGTATACATTTATTTATCAAATACTATTTAAATAATGTTTCGACTTTTAAAGTAAACAAAGGCTATTAGGTGGTGATGTAATGCTATAACTTGTGATGTTGTATTTATATTAAATACATTATACTTATACGGCCTATAATGAATTAGGTTGCATTTGGATTCCATAAGACATTTCACTTATTTGATTTAGATAATCAAATCATTCACTTGAGGTGAGTTCATAGCCTCATTTTTGTACGATTCCAATGATTTACAATTCTCAGGGTAAGAAACATGCATTGTTTTACATTTGGACGCAAGTACACTTTAAACAAATTATGATTTGCCTAAGTAGCTATAACTCACTATGCCCAAGAATTATGAACTGTTAATTACTAGATTGTAAGCGTGAATGTTATGAATAGATCTATTTGGGATTGACATCCCTGTTCGGGTGAGTAGCACTCACTAGTTTGATGGATTAAACTAACGGTCATATACCATGTCAGACTTTGGATGTTGCGGGTTGAACATCTACACGGGCACATTATTGTCATTAATTTGCACACATACATGTTGTAGCTTCGGTGTCATGAGCTTAGTGCATTTCGTAATTACATTTTGAGATAATGTATGTGTTACATGTATTACACTTTGAAATCTTGTGGTCCTACTTTATACATTACTAAAACTTGTGAATTCACCAACTTTATGATGACGTTTTAAAGCATGTTTTTCTCAAGTCAATAAGGCAAGAACAAGGATACATTGGTGGTCATCATTTTGGAGTCACATTATAATAAAGATTTAAGTGCATTACATTTTGAAGTATTTGTTATGTATTAAAATCATTACACTTTCAAGGATGAACAAGTTAAGTTTCGGGCTTTTGTATCAAACAAGTTTATTAAATCCAATGTATCGTTTTTAAACAACTCGTATCGAGGTCATTCTCATATCTTGTGCATTGATTTATGTGGTAACACTCTCAGACCCATATTCCACTGCGACCCTATTTGGAGGTATTACAGATTGGTATCTAGAGCCAAGATTATAAAGAACAAGGTCAAATGTTTTGCTTGGACTATAACCGTTTTCAAACATTGCATCATACAAATGTTTTTCACGGGACATACATACACTATTTGTTTGCATTAGTTGGTTAAACTAGATGCTTACATGATCTATATACGTACTTATATTAAATTACGCATATTACTATACATGTCTCATATAATATACTTATATAAGTTTATTTTATTATTATAGTAGTCATGTCTATAGAGAGGGAGGGCAAGAGAGAAAGAAAGATAGAGAGAGAGAGAGAGAGAGAGAGAGAGAGAGAGAGAGAGAGAGAGAGAGAGAGAGAGAGAGAGAGAGAGAGAGAGAGAGAGAGAGA
>BQNB010077996.1:7596-30675 GCA_026074375.1 Tanacetum coccineum
TATAAGGATATGAAACTTAAGCATATGCTCAAGTTACTCAAGACCCTGCTATGTATTATGGTATAGAGGCTACGAAGCAGGTCATGGTTTGTACTCACAAGCCCAATATCAGCCTCAACCACTACGATAGGTAAGTTAAACACAAAATTCAAAAATGGAAAGAAGATTGTCCTTTCTTGATCTGCTAAAAACATACTCCATTTTTAATGAACGTGAGAAACCACTATAATATTGGAGACTGCTAATTTCATAAACGAGAATGGGCTGTGGTGATTGTCAATACTCAGTAGCGTAGTCGTATCTTAAATGTAGTAGTCATGATGTCACTTTTGGACAGCCCATGACAAAGATAATGACCAAGGAAAATGTTCTGAAGTATCACTGTATGTCAACCAATTATTCCTATTACATGAGAAAAATGCTATCCAAAAATCATGAAATATAAATGCTTGATTGTGATCTCACTATGTACTGCTTCCATGTTACAAATTGTATTTTTATCTTTTTATGTATTTTGACGATTTCTTTATATATGACATTATGTGCGTTAGACGTTTTGAGTGGAATAGAAGATCAAGGTAATTAGGTATTAACTAGGATGTTTAGTGGCAACATGTCAAGTCAGGTAATTGTCATTCGGTTTGTAATAATATTGTTATATATTGCGGAAATGCTTTCAAAGTTTATACAAATCTTTCATTGTTGACAAATGATTTTGTACAACATGTGTTTCAGAAATTGCATAATCAAAATAAGATGCCTTAATTAAATATTGTGTTTTAGTATAACATCAAAATTAATTAACTAATATGATAAAACAGAAAGATAATCAGCTTATTGATATTTGTTTTGGTTTATGGTTCAATGATTTTTTTTGAAGGTGTTGTGTCAGGTTAATTGTTTGGGACAGAATGACTAATTTTATATGAGGTTCAACACCGGTTGATCGGGTTAACCCAAAAACAGTTTCGTGTCCCATTTTTTTTAATGCCGTCCCAAAATTATTGTCTCCTATTGACTTTTTAAGTCTTTGTCTTCTAACTTTGACCTTAAATATTTTTGTTTGTGTTATATAATACTTGATGAAAATCATAATTATGAAAATATATTTAAAAACTAATCAATTCATATACTTTTCATTGAGTATTATATAACACAAACAAAAATATTTAAGGTCAAAGTTGAAAGAAAAAGACTTGAAAAGTTAATATGGGACAATAATTTTAGGACGAAGGGAGTATATGTATTACCTGCATTTTATATACAAATTGTTGCCTTCAAGGTCTAAATCTAAAGTCTATGTTCAGTAAACAAAATTGCTTATCTTAGGTGAACCAAATTTACTTTTTACCTTCATTCGACTTAAACTTTGTAAGTTGCAAAAAGAACTACAACATAAGTAAATCAGAACACTAACTCTTGAAGTACTTATATTTAAGCTGATTATATATAGGAGAAGCATAAGAAGTCACCCAAGCAAATTAAGGTTTAACAATATAATTTGCACAAATAACCTGTTCTTTTTCTTAAGGCATTGCTGAGGAAAATTATCAAAAAGTGCTTATTTACCTCATCAGTCATTAACCCTTATCCGAATGGTTTGATGCAGGTTCAGTTGGACCTATAATCATGCCAGCGGCTACTTGACATTTGGTTTGTTCTAAATGCGGTTCAAGGGTGGGAATGGTAGAAGACAAGGCTTTAAAAGAAGAGGTAAGATGCCTTTCTTTGTTTATCAAATCCTTACTTTCTAATGTACTTTTGTATTTGAACTTGATAACTATAAAAACACATTTAGCTTGATCACTGAACTAGCTGTATTATCCTACAACAATGTTTACCCACCTCACATAGCAAGTGGAAAATTATAGAATCAAAATTTGAAAAACCCTTTGAAATTGTTTCAAAACTTCAGCAGATAAATTCCATAACTGCTAACATTTCGTTTTCAAGAATCATTGTTTTTGGAGACGAAGATGATGGTAAGAACTATATCATAAACAAACTCATCAATACAGATTTTCCATCAGTAAATGTTCCGCGCATTTTAGAGTTTGAGAAGAACTCTTTTGATCCTTCTGTGTTGTTGGAATATGCACATATGCAAAAATATGTGACTAAGAAACTTTCTGGAGATAATTCTAAAAAAATAGAAGAAGCAATTAAAAATTTGTTAGAAGTAAAAAGATGGGTTGGAACCGATCACTTTGATTTTAAACCAAAAAAAATACATATCTGGACTCACGATTGTGGACATACCTGGCATTCGTGTACTCGAAGATAAGGCTAAACAGGAAGAGGAGCTCCAACTTAAACGTAAGAATGTTATTTTCATAATTTTGAATCTGTAAATCAAACTATAGTTAAACTATGTCATTCTACAAGGATTACTGATTTGCCTATCTGTATGTATTTTATTTGTCATCATTAACTCTTCCTGCTTATTAATTTATGTAGGTGATGCTGCGACAATTCTATTTTGGTGAATGTATGTTAATACATGTGATGTCTGGCTCTAAGGATCCAGAAACATGCCAATCTTTAAAGCTATGTCCTTTTTTTGATGAAGATGGTATGCGAACTGTTACTATTGTCACAAAGAATGATCAACATGCAGATGGCTCATTAGTACAGTATAGAACCCAACTTTACAAAAATCCTCTTGGTGTTGTTTTTTTAATAATAGACACAGGGGGTGAGCAAGAGATAGAAGAGTCTAAATATTTTGTATATGTTGAACAAAATGTTTTAGGGTAGATGCTATTTGTGAAGATGTTGTTAAGGTCATGTTATCAATGGTTCTTAGTCCATTTCACTTATATTAAAAGGAGTTGAGGTAGACTTATAACGTTGCCTCTGTCATAGAGAAGAACTTACAAAAAATTTCAAGTCGGATGTAATGACTTTAGGTGGAAACAACCAGTTTTTTAATTGCTAAACTGATTGTTTATTTGAGTGTAGTTTAGTAGCACTTTTGAGCCGATAACTCATGAATGGATTGATACAGGTAATTTTTATGAGAACCAAATGCGGAAAATCAAAAGGGGGCATGATGGTCATAAGAATGAAAAAGTTGGAGAAGACGGTCAAGTGGATATTCTCTCACACAAAGTTTGACTTTTAGAAGCATATTCTTGGGGTCAAAAGGTGGTCGGTGGGATTGAGGCTGCCTGGGGGTGTAAAGAAGACAGAAAATGAAATTGAGAAGGGCTGGGAGCACTTTCTTGGGATCAAAAGGTGGTCAGTAGGAATGAGACTACGTCAGGTGCAAAGAAGAGGGAAAATGAAATCGAGAAGGGTTCGGGATTAGGTTCTTAGGGTCAAAAGGCTATAATACATGGTTTTTAGTACGTGTGTTTAATGCTTTCGGTTTGTAATCTAATTTTTAATCAATAGAATCTTGCTTATGTATGAATCTTTATGTATATTTTTGTGCAATGTTGGTGATTCCGGTTATAGTTCCATGAAAAAAGAAAAGAAGAGTGCCTACATTTTGTTAATATCAACGTAAATACCCGCGCTCCGTTGTGAAGCGCGGGATAAAAACCTTGTTCCATATTCATTTTGGAGGTGAAATTATAACATATTTATTTTAACGTTTGTTTGTCGTGTATGTGTGTTTACTTGACTATATATCATTACATAACAGTGATCATACTATGTCAATGTTCACTGGAATGATGGCGGCAGCTATAGTAGATAAGGAAGGTGTGTATTTGAAGGGGTAAAATATTTCCTATTGTTCTCTTTTTTCTCCTTCAAATCATACGACATATATACTCTACAAGGTATAGGCTTGAGCCCATGATGACAAGAATACAACTAAGACAATTAATGTAGAGTTTATCCTATCACACATCTAAGGATTGATACTAATCCTATCAAACAGATAATGATTTGATAAATCTTCCAAAATATCAACTAATAGGGTGCTGGCCCCCTTGAGATAGGCCCATTAGTATATAATTTTTTGCATTTCATTTCATGTGTTAAAAAAACAGTTTCAGTTTGGCCTTCCCCAAATCCCAATTAGTATATAATTAATGGAAAAATATCCTCTAAAGTTATGGTCAAACATGATTGATCATGTTAAGTTTATTGTGAGTGAAAATAAATAAGTGGGCCTATGATTTTTATTAAAAGAAAAAGTTTTATACAATTAACTAATTTGTGATTGGTGAACATGATGTATCATGTTTGACTCAACTTTAGAGGATTCTAATCCATAATTAATACCAAAATTTAGCTCCAAATATCTAGTTTTTTAAATAAAAAACCTAAATTGGAGTGCGAGTTAAGATCAACATAGACCCATTATTTGTCATAGATCCAATGAATCAATCTCAACCATCTATTTTTTCATCAAAAATAAAAAAACTCACTTTCCACCTCTTTTTTAAAAATAAAATATCTTACAAACGGTAAATCGTCACACGACAAAAAATACACCATCGCGACGAGTATTTTTTTATCTTTCAGTAGACGGGTGACACGATATACTTTCGAGGAACTTTTTTTCGATTTTTTTTTCAGTCACGAATTGCGAAAATCATATATGATTCGTATAACGAATCATATATGATTTCATAAAATCATATATGATTTGTGATTCCGACGAACTTTTTTTCAATTTTGTTTCAGTCACGAATTGCGAAAATCATATATGATTCGTAAGACGAATCATATATGATTCGTATAACGAATCATATATGATTTCATAAAATCATATATGATTTCATAAATCATATATGATTTCATAAAATCGTATATGACTTCATAAAATTATAAAAAAAAGTTCGTCGAAAGTACATAGTGTCGCCCCTCTATAGAAAGATAATTTAATTCTCGTCGCGATGGTATGCTTTGTTTTGCGTAACGATTAACAGTGTGTGAGATATTTAATTTTTAAAAAAGAGGTGAAAAGTGGGGTTTTTTATTTTTGATGAAAAAATGAGTGGCTAAGATTAGTTCATTGAGTCTATGACAAATATTGGGTCTATATTGAACTTTTGGCATTGGAGTGCTAATGACGATATTTGCAAGCTCAACTCCACCATATCTTGTTTTGGCCCTCCCACGAAAAACTTTCAAGCTCCGCCACCGCTTGCATGTGTATGTGTATTATTTATATATGTATAATCGTAGAAATTTGAGATAAACATTATTAGGCTTAAATTGACAAAAAAAGTTAAGAAGAATAACCAATTGTCTATGTATAACAAGTTTGTTGGTATAAACCGGTCACGCCTAAATATAAACGGTTAAAAACCGGACCAATGCCGATAATAAACCGAAAAAACCGAACCGTCAAAAACCGAACAGTTTCAGTTTTTGCTTTTATAAAAACCGAATATTTCGGTTCGGTTAGCCAAAAACCGAACCACTTCATTGCCTTGGTCTGAATAATGTCGAGTGAGAGGGATTATCACAATTACTATATTTCATCATATCGCTCTATATCATTTTTTGGTTGTCTTATTACTATATATACTAAAATTGGAGTAAAACGACGACATTTTACGTTTGCGAAACCGCTAGCCCAATAACGGCCCAAGTTAAAAAAAATAAAAAAATTATATATTTACTCATTTTAGGTTTGATACGATGCCGTTTTTGACGTTCTTTCACCATTCAAAATTCTACATTGATTGGGCTTTTGTTCTTTTATTGGGCTATCTTTGGCCTATTAAATTCCAAGCGGTTTGACATCTTAAATTCCATGCGTGACCTTCACTCGCCTCACATGCACACATAAATTCCATGTGTGACCTTCACTCGCCTCACATGGGCCGGTTTTCTTTTGTGGTTTTGTGTAATAAATGGGACGAGTGGTGTTAACGTTGGGCTTGACTTGGGTCTTAATTGGACCGGTTCTTTAACAAAAAATTATCGCCGACAAAGTCTTTCAAAAGTGAGCAAAATGAGCCAAATATTAATATACTTTTAACATGAGTACTATTTTATAAAATATTAAATTTTAATATTTTTTATAAAATCGTGCGGAAAAAAAATCTCGTCAAAAGAAACCGCGTACATTGGCTTAAAAAAGTATGGACCAAACCGAAGGCCCCATTCCTATGCATTTGAAAAAAATGCAATATAAAAAAAAGGTCGAATACAAGTCAGCCCCGTTGCAACGCACGGACACATTCCTACTCAATATTCGTTCAAAATCAATTCGAAAAAAATTATGCCCCGCCGTGGGCCGGCCCATTTAGTTTTTTCTCCTTTTTTACTTAGTCAACATTTATGGCGCGAGTATAATAACGTGGAACATACAAATAGGCAATATAAAAAAAGCCAAATACAAGTCAGCCCCGTTGCAACGCGCGGACACATTCCCACTCAATATTCGTTCAAAATCGATTCGAAAAAAATTATGCCCCGCCGCAACACGCGGGCTATTTTGCTTGGTTATCTCAATAAGTATCTACATAGCATTATATGTATTGATTATAATAGCCAAAAAATCATGCATGGGGACCTTAAAGGTGCGAAGAGCATATAAGCAAGAGGGGGATGAGGACTTGCAACAACAGACCAATACTTGTTACTGACGATGTTAATTCCTTTTGCATTACATGCGCAGCCAACGACCACCATGACAATGGACATGACTTCCCTATGATCGAAACCTTCCTAGAGGTTGATCCAAATGAATGCATCATGAATGAAACATGTAACCTAAAAATGATGAGCAAAGATACATAAAAACATGTAACCTAAAAAGGCTTACGACAATCACACTAAAAGGTGTGAGGTCTGAAGTGCCATGCCAACATCCTGAAAGGGAGGGTCTACATGGTTTGAGTCTGTGTGGCGGTGGGTTCAATTCAAACCCATGGATTAGTTAGCCTAAATAGCGAAAACTATGGTTACCATAAAAAATAAATAAGATACATAAATTTCTGATTCACTTTCATCTCTTAACAACATACATTTCTACCGTAAACAAACCAGCTTACTCTATCTGCTTCAAATTCCTTTTTAGGGGGAATTTCATCTATATGGAAGATTGATCTTGATTGAGCATGCAATGAAAACCACAAAATTTTATATGTCAATAAGATATATTAGGCGCGTAAAAAGGAAATTTGTTAAGATAAAGTTCAAAGACTTGATAATTAAGTTTTAGACCTTAAGGGCAATATACAACTCTAAAGAGTGATAAGTTGAAGGCAAAAAAGAATAGAACTAAGACAAGGGCAATAACGAATTAGTGTGCTGCAGCACTGGTTATACTAACACAATAAGTCAGTTTTCATGATGTCTCTTCAAGTATGAGTGGATGTGCCTCCCAAAAGTCATCTTCAATTATATTTGAATGTTCCACGACCACTTTCTTGAGAGATTTTGCAACGACTCCGTTATCTGTCACTGTCGTCTCCTGAACATACAATAATCATAAGACTCGTGTTTAGATCATGCATTAGTATTACTGTAGACAGGCGAATTACAATACATAACAAGATACGTTCACAGCAGTTCTATTTTGGTCACTAGAATTTAGAAATTCGCGACAAAAGTCATTCAACTAATTTTAAAACTGCTGTAAAGTTCATTCAGCCAAGTCAACCTTTTAGGGTTCTTTCTAGTCAATGAATCAAATTACTGAAAAGAATCAAATTCAAAAGGTATGGTGGTTTTAATAATGACTTTTAAAGTATACTGACTAAATGAAAAATAAACTGACATATTTGTTTACTGCAAATATATCCCAAACAAAAAAAAAACTATCCCAAAATAAGATGCAACTAAAAGAGTTTTCTATTTCAGATGTCTACAGATATAACTAAATCATTTCTCAAATTGTCAGTGGTATGCAAGTGTGCCCATTAACTAAGAGGTTGTGGGTTGTGAGATAGGTGGTATACTGGTATATGTGTGTGAAAAATTGCTGTTTTAAAACAAAAAAGATACAAGTTTGCTCTGATGAGAGAGAGAGAAATGACCTTGTCCCAGAATACACAAGAACCATTGCGGAACATGATTGGCAACATACTGTAATCGATACCGAACTCAGAAAGTATCTGATTCTTCTCCTGCGTTTGAGTCCCCTGCATAACAAACATTCTTATTAAAAAAGCAGTATTTACAGTATGGTGCAAATTTGTAGGTGGACGTAATTTCAGATCTATCATATGTTTAAAAAAAAAAATTCTAAGTAAATACATAGGAAATCACTAAGAGAAAAGTTGGGACCGTTAACTGCTTTGAAGTTTCTCCCTTGTGTTTGCCCGTCTGACAAGCACCCAAAAGCAAGTATAATACTGATATTGTTTATGGACCTACACCAAGTTTGAAAAAACCAAACAAGTTACAGAAATGGCATGTAAGAAATAAATGAGTAAAACTATGTGCATCAATTTGACAAATGAATAACAAGACAATTGTAGAAGGATGTTAATGAGCCTGGCATTCAGAAATTTTTTTAAGACATTTTCGTCGTCGAACATGTTTTTGCCGGAAATCGGTATTTGTTGAACCAAAAACATATTTAGGTGGAGTCAAAAATAGTTTCGATATTGTGGTGACCTAAATGAATAAAGGTTGTATACTTGGCCTCCACATACATTATCCCTTTCTGAAGAAAAACAATCAAATAAAATGAAGAGAAAGATGCCAAAATTTACTCACAGTCAACTTGTCTCCAAGCTAGATAATCTCGAATAATGGCATATGTTGGATAGCAGACAGCCCTTCCATCAAAATTTGGTAAGCACTTCAACTCTTTTTGCGGGAAGAATTCTTTCCATTTCATCACATATGTAGCAGTGAAAAATAAGCAAATTGCAGATACTATTTCACTGCAAGGTTTAAGAGGGTAGGCAGACCAATATTTATCACAAACTTGAATAGACATTTGTACCCTTCTAACTTGAACTAATGGCGCATATCTTACCTGGCACGTCTTTGAAAAAGCTCACTATTCCCCTTTAAAACAAAGCTGAAAATCAAAAAATGTTGACACTAATTACCAACTACACAGTGCATTAGCACAAGATCAATGAATATATAAATAATTTAAAGTTTTACCTGTATTCATCACTCTCTCCATATGCAAATATGAAGTCATTAAACTCCTCTAATACTGCAACTGCACATGAGTTCATAAGTTTCAGAGCTTGCTCGTCATTAGGCTTCTCAAATCCGTGAACGTCGGAAAATCTAGTAGAAAGGAATACAAGAAAAAGAAATTAAGAAACTAAATTTACTATAGCATTTGTACTCTTTCATAAAATGGTTTCACCTGTGAAAATGAGAGCCATCTATTCGTATGACAGTCCAAGTAAATGGCAGCAACTTTTTATCTGACTGAAACAATTTAATATACTCCGGTTTTATATTATTAACATTATGCTCAAAACAACCAATCTCCTTGCAAAGACAGGAATAACCATTCCAGAAACTTTTTGAGGCGATATTTTTTGAATGGACAACTATGAGCCTCTTCCGAAGTCTGATGACAGGGGCTTCATTGTCATCGATCTCAAAGGTTTCATCAACCTGAGTGAAAGGTAAGTTTAGGTTTAGAGAAATTGTAGTGCAGAAAATTATTAAAAATTATGTGCACCACATGCTACTTGTCCTATTAAGGGACTTTTACACATACTTAAAACATTAAATATATAAAAATAAGATAAAACAAAAGTCAAACAGAATACAAACCTGGATGCAAGAACCGTGGTGGTACATGCTCGGAAGATTTTTGTAATTGATACGGAATTCATGTAATAGCATCTTGTTTTTTTCTTGCTTTTGGGTATCCTATATATAAGCCATATAGAATATTAGAAGCCTTGTGGGATATGCAGCATAATATCATAAAGAAGTCAAAACTTAAGAAATGATAATCAATCTACAACTACTTTAGTAATTTCTAAGCACTATCATGGTGCAATTAAGATAGAAAATTTCTAAATTGCTCTGTAAGATATTGCAAGTATTTTTTATATTATGCAATTTGAACATTATCGGCTTTGCCTTCCACAAATGAAATACCTTCAACTTTTCCCGTGCTTCTATTTCTGATTTCCCACTTTTAACCAACATCCAGAAGCACGTATTGTACATATTGTTGGAATGACCTAGAAGAAGAACAGGCAGGGTCATTTAAGTAATTACTCAAATAGCTGTACAAGCAGGGTAAGAAAGTAATTACTCACATTCTCTTTGTCTCCATGCAAGATATGCTTGAAGAGTGTCGGCTGATGGGCAGGTTATGACTCGAGCCCTAAATGGAGGAGTGGATCTCATGTCCTTTTGAGGAAAGAATTCTTTCCATTTTTCGACATATAACGATATGAAAAAGGATCCAATGATTGAAAGAATCTTGCTGCAGTTTCAACTTAGTCGTTAAGGCAGGCAACACTAAAATAAATTCTTGAAAAAAAAAATCTCCAATGATATATTTAATCACCTTTCACGTCTTCGGTGAAATTCAGTTTCCTTTTTAAAAATGAAGCTGCAGGCGACATCAGAATACCATAACTAATATTTCATATATAACTTTTCTTTTATGTAGTGATCGATAAAGTAGAAGATTTGACATTTGAGGTCTCACCTATACTCGTCGCCATAACCATAGGCAAAAAAAAAATCTGGGTACCGCTCCATCACCGAGGTTGCACAGGAATTCATCAAATTTAGAGCTCTTTCATCATTCGGTTTTTCGAACTCGTTAATTTCAGAGAACCTGCCAAATTAGGTAGATGGTTATAAGTAATCATAACTAATAAGTACCACTTAAGGTAGCCTAGAACGACAACAGTTTCACACTTTCACTAAACAAAATTTTACAGTTTCATAATTGTAGCCTAGGGTGAAAAGTAAGCAAAACAAAGTAATACCTTTCAAAATTGTGACCATAAATCCGGACTACAATCAAGTTTGGGTACATCACTTCATCTTCAAGTTCAAAGGACTTCACATACTCATACTTGCTATTCGCCATGCGAGCCTGTAATCAGTTCCAAAAACAGTCCAAAATTTGAAAAAGGAATAATTTCCGCATGTTGCCAGACTACTTATAACAGACGCACATCAAAACTATTTACATTGTTGCCGAAACAAATTGTTACAAGACTTATGAGACTGTTGGAAGAATATTCGGTGTCTCCTCATACAACTCTCAATGTGTTTTACAATGTTTTAAACCTCGCTACAAGGTCGGTCACCGAGGTGAGTTGAGCTGAATTAGCCAAAAAATCAGTTTGGTCAAAACTCGGTTTTTAATTAGTAGGAAAGCGGTGTTGATGTTTCTAGACGTATTTCGAGAATTCTATGGATTCTATGCTCGTATGAACATGTGACACATATAATTTCTGATATTTATACATAATAATTCCACTATAACAGATTCACCCGTTGTATGTGTAGTTTGACCCGACTAGTACAATTCAACTCGTAAGTCGTAAATAACAGATTAAACCAATTAGGATCAAACCAACAGCGCAACAAAACATTAAACCAAGTAGGATCAAACCAACAAACCAAGTTTGTATACTATACTTTACAAACACTTTAACAGATAAACGTAGAAGTCGTGATTACACGGCTTAACCAGTTTTCCAGTGACAGTTACGACTTTTTCTGGGGTCCACCCAACGAGGTTTGAACTCTGGCCTTTTAAGTCTCTGGGACACCCTACCACTAGGCCACCTTCGAGATAGTTAAACACTTGACAAATCACATGCATTAATATTACAAATGCTTATGAAAGGAACGGCAAAAGGCTTGCGATTATCATCACTTAAATGTGTGCGGTCTCAAGTTCAATTTGTGCTATGTGCAAATAACCTGAAGTGGTCACGCACTCAGGTCAACCTCGCTTTACCTGGTTTGATTCCATGGGCGGACCCACATTGGTGCCGGGTGTAACACGGGCTACACCCGATTTTATGTCGCCAAGTGCAAAAAAAATTCAAAATTGCCGTTTTTTTGGTACCTTAGTTTCTTACGGTCTAACTTTAGTTGGCCCAACATTTATTTTGTGCAACACTCCATTAAAAATCCTGGGTCCGCCCCTGTTTGATTCTATGTGATGATGGGGTTCAAAGCCCGTGAATTAGTCGGGCGAAAGGTCGGAAAACACTTGTACCAATAAATAACATGCCTCAGAACATAAAAACTAAAACCCATGTTGTTAAATTCAAGAAAAAGTATACTTGTAAAAAAAATGAAAACCTGACGAAAGGAGAGCGAGCTTGAAGAGTGAGTAGGAAGGAATACAGGGGTTTATGTGTTTCGTAAACTTTTATAGACGTCTAGTGTTAGAGGATTTAGGGTATCTTTGGAGGAGGGGTTTATGGGCTCATTTGGGGTTTTTAAAAAAGACAACTTATAAAATAATATTGTAAATAGTTTGGGCTTATGGCTATTTATCCTTATATCAACAGGCCCGTTAAGGTTTTACATGTCTAAATATCACATACTTGTAACCTCTTTGGATGATCTATTCAATAATAATATTCTCTTCCTCTCATATGTTGACTACTTTAATTAACCACAACATGTACAACATCATGATAGTGGCCACATCATTATAAACATGTCATTAAAAAATATTCATCAGTTTCAATCTATCTTTTATATCAAAAAAGCATTCATAACCTACATTAATTGATTATTCTTCTACAAATCTTCTATAATTAGTTACAATTCCATGTTGATTAATCGGGTTCAGATTATAAGTTTTCAAAACGCAAATCAAAATTCCTACCATTAATTGATTCTTTCTTCTACATTCTTACTACAATCCGTTACATATTTCACATTACTAATCGGTTTCAATTTAACATTATAATATTCAAAACGATTCAATACCTATCATTATTGATTCATTCTTACTTCTACATCGCTTCTACAATCAGTTACAAATCCTATATTAATAACCAAATCTTTCTTTAACACCTATTAGCCAAATCTCTGTCTATCATGATTCAACAAATATATATATGTACTTATTCTATCGTACATGTTTATTACATGTGGTTGTGATTTGGATATAGTTGAACTAATTTTTATTTTACTTTTTTTTGTAGACGTCATAGGTCATTTATAGTGATTCGCATAGCCTTGATTCGAGCATAAATAATTATTTGTAAGCTTCAGTTGTATGAATCATTTTGGATTTTATATATTTACGAATTATTTTTATGTTTTTTAGTAGTAAACCTAATATTTCATTCACAATTGATTTTGATGACTCTTATATACTTTGATGTGTTTGTTTTTAAATAATCATATATTTTGTTTTAGATTCATTATATCTTTATCTATATTTATATTTAGTATACTATGTAATAAAATAAAATAATCTTTTACAACCCTTTAAAGCATAAGAATTAATTAATCCCTGGTAAATTTTCTTGGACTACCTTTTATTAACATAAATGTATAACACCTTATTTGACAACATCATCAAAAAATGCATTAAAAACATTCATCGTTTCAATTAATATTATATTATTTAAAAAAAGAATTCACAACCTACCAATTAAAATTATCTTCTTCTAAACTCTTCTACAATCAGTTACAATTCACATATTAATAATCGTTTCAATTAACATTATAATATTCAAAATGAATTAATATACTTCCATTAATTGATTCTTCTTTTTACATTTCCACAATCAGTTACATTTCCATATAATAAATCGGTTTTCAAATTAACATTTTAATATTCAAAACGCATTCAAAACCTATCATTAATTGATTATTCTTCATCAATCTATTTAAACATCCCTCTCTTTACATTTATAATCAGTTACAATTCCATATTAATAAAAAATCTCTCTTTAACACTATTTTAAACCAATCTCTCTCTAACCTGATTCAATAACAAAATTTATAAGCAATTTAATTCAATTTCGTACATGTTAATTACATGTGGTATGATTTGGATATAGGTTGAACTAGTTTTATTCTTACTTTTTATTTTGCAGACTTTATAGGTCAAATATTGTGCTTCGCATAGCCTTGAATTCGAGAATTTATGGGGATTATTATGTATCGAGGTGATATGGATTATTTTTTGTTCCGGGTGATTATGGGTGATTGTGTAAATGTCAAGGTTAACTCCATATTGCACGTTATTTTAATTTGTCAATTAAAAACCATCCGCCAGTTTCAATTAAACAATAATGTGTTTTATTTATTTTGGAAACATTCATAAACTTCCACCAATTGATCTTCTTCTACACTCTTTGGCTTTTTTACAACCTTAAAGAAACATGCATTAATTAACCTCCTATTAATATCATCATATTATGAACATGATTACTTAAATTAACTTATTTCATTGGGACCGCAAAAAAGCAAACGACAGAGAGGTTTTGTTAGATGTTTAACTGACAAAAAGTTCTTATACATGCGGCTCACCAGGTAACATCTATTATCGATTTTACTTATGCCAAAACAGTTTAGATAAATAAATGATTGTACTTATATCTAGAACAAGGCCAATTTCTTGCTCAAACGGAAATGAGTTGATGGACCACTATAATAACGATCATTAGTTGGAGAATTTTTCAATGGCTTACTTAAGTTGCGACGCATTAGATAAAAATAAAAGTGCGCCGCCATAGAATCAATCCATTTTCTCATCGGAAATTTATCAATGATTGAATTTCTAGGTGTTCCAAACCACACTCTTGCGTTAAAAGTAGAGTCCTTAATGTTTATGAGAATTATTAATTCAAGCAACTGAGTGAAGTTCTCACTGTGTTCAAAACTCGGACTTGCGTTTGTAAAAGTATGACATTTATTTATTTAATTGTTACAAACTCAAATGTTTATCTAAAATAATGCACTTATTATTGATTATTTCTTTAATATATTTAACGAACATGTTTAACTTCAGTTTTAATGAGGAAGTCTATAACGTTTAATGAACGATGAATATCCAAGGAGGAGTATTGTAAATAGTTTGGGCTTATGGGCTTATGACTATTCATCCTTATATCAACAGGCCCGTTAGGGTTTTACATGTATAAATATCACATACTTGTAACCTCTTTGGATGATCTATTCAATAATAATATTCTCTTCCTCTCATATGTCTCTTTCTCTCTTTCTCTCTTACTCTTGTTCTTTACATTTACAATACGTTATCAGCACGAGTGTTCTAATGATCTTGACGGTAAGGAATGATTTAACTGTTCATGGAACAAGTTTAAGTCCATTGATGGGATTTGATTCCACGAAAGAGGGGATGAGGATTAAATATCACGATTGATGATAAGAGAAGATAGGGTTCGACCGATTCGGATAATACGATTCAACTGGTAAAGTTGGGGAAATGTATTTATTCACCATGACAATAGAATTTGGGCATCACTTTTCTCGATGGTATGAATAACTTATTAACCCATTTCTCAAATTCTTTATAATGTCATCAGTACGTTTAGAATGTATTTATTGATCACAAATTATTTTGATAAAAGATCTGATGAAGATAAAAGTTTATGTTTATGGAACCGATAAACAAAAATTTGGAAATATGGATACATTGTTAAAGACACATGTGTGTTCGTTTAATCATTGCTATATATGTTGTATGATCATTACTTCATATTTATTGTTATATAAGATGTATCATAAAATCGTTATGATTACCTTTTCATTATATCTTTTAAAGAACCTTAAGTTTTTTATGATTTGCTTAGATGAATTACGATAACATGACCTCATAGTCATTCTTATATAAGATGTATCATAACCTCATGTTAAAAAAACCTCAATTTATTAGAACCTCAAGTTCTAATATGATATTTTCATAAGGATCAATATCATAACCTCGTATTATCTAATAAAAAAAATTATTAGAACTTCGAGTTCTAATTTGATTCAATTAATTGAATCAAAAGCATATATAACTTCATGTTATGTTAGAAAAAAAAATATGACCTCAAGTTTTATTATGATTCCCTAAGGAGAATCAAACAACATAATCTCATATTATGTTAAAGAAAGGAAAAATAAATTAGAATCTCAAGTTCTAATATGATACGAATTAAAAACATAACCTCATGTTATGTTAGAGAAAAAGAAAAATAGAACCTCAAGTTCTATTATAGTTCTCTTACGAGAATCGGATAAAATAACATCAATGTTATTGTTTATAAAAAAAATTGTTTAAGATCCACATGATCTATTATGATCTCAACAAGAAGAGATTGATTGTAAGCGTTATGATATTGGTTTGATGTTCATTAATAATCATGGATCAATTACAAGAGGTAAATAATCATGTGAACTCGTTTAGTATTTAATTTGATACTATAATTTCCTTTAATTCTTTGAGCAAAAGGATACTGGAATGAACATATGTTTATTATACGCTTTAATTAATAGATTTGTTTTCATACTACAATGGGTAAATTAATGGATTTGTTTTCATTATAACATATGCGCTTCATATAATAGATTTCGAGTATCAAGAAAGTATGTTTCGTATTAATGATTACTTTTTTGCTTATAGTTAGCATTATAATGTTAATATCTTGTTTCATATGTAAGTACGTAAATCATGATGTTATAAAAATTTTGTTTTCTCCATCAATATCTTAATGCATATATGAAATATGGATTTTTGATATTCTTCGATATCAATGCTAAAAAAAGAAGAAAAGAAACTCATGCAATTGTGTGAGTCAAGTTCACGACTTAGATTACAAAAGGTAATTCGTAATCCCTACTTATACATGCACATCTTATTAGTACTAGTTTTAATGCCCGTGCACGCACGGGGTTTAGACATTATGTTTTTTTAAATACATGTATGATTTTTATTTTTATTTTGTTTTATAAGTTATGTTATAGAGTATTATCGAAATCATATGAAGAGAATAGATTCATATCTTATATATATTATATGAGCTTGAGGATAATTACTAATTTTTTTTTCTTTTGATTTACCTGTTAACTAACTCGACATTGTGAGCCGACTAATCTCTACAAAACTACTCTTTTAGGTAGCCCGAAGTCGGCTCATGTGAACCTTCGAGGCCACAAGGGGATTAGTTTTCTCCTCGTTATATTCGAACCATTGACCTCCACTTTGGAAGGCTGGTTATCTTACCGTTGGGTATGCAGTTGATATTGTATATGTTTTATGATTCTAGTTGCATTATTGAGTCAGCTATACTTAAGATTAATGGTCACACTTTGTGTTAAAACATGTAAAAATTTAGCTTCGCAATCGAATTTAAAAGCATCAAGTTGAGTTATCAAAATCGTCAATATTTATAGAATATAGAAAGCTAAAAAACTCAAATAAGTATTATGTTTCGTACATACAATATGTTTTGGTCAAACAAAGATTTACCTATTGTATATCTTTAATACATATACAAATATAAAAAGAGTTTTACCCATTTTTCCGTCACCAACACTTTTTTAAGATATAAAAGTAGCCTAGATTGTTATATATGATTTATAGGCATACATACATGTCAATGGAATAAAGACTTTTTGAGAAATTTAAATGTTAGAATTTTAGTACGTATTAAACAAAAAGAAAAAAAATGCAATTCTTCCAAACACATCAATGAATAGCTAGAAAACCCTTTTTATTAATTTATGATATTTTATGTGCTTCGGTGTTTTTCTATTTGGTTGTACAACATAATTTCAGACCGACAATGAAAAATCCATCAAAAAGTCTTCGGGTAGATTTGGGATGTGATTAGATACTGTTAAATCTTTGTTTGGAAGTAAAAAATTGTTTACGTTTGTAATATTTTAAAATATAAAGTCTACGGGTATAAAGTTTAAGGGGTTATTTGTTTATTTTTTAAAGTTATAATAAAACATGTAAATTTATAAATTTACACTTAACTCCATATAATTTATTTAAAATTAAAAATCACTAAATTTTTATTAATTACCTCCACTTTTTTCAAGTTTTTTTCTTCACAAATTTGACACATATATTTTTATGTGTTTTTTTTCTCGTCATGTTTCTCCATCACAAATTTTTAATTTTGACCAAATCGATTTAATTTTGACTTTTTATTGACGAATCAGATCACACGATTTTGCCTACGTGGCAAAATCAAGCATTCTGATTGGTCTAATTTTTAAATTCATATGATTCAATTTGATGAAAAACTCCGAAATGATGTAATTCTTTTATTATATAAAAGATCGTTTAAGGTACATTATGGATGTGTTAAGCTCAAGTTATTTGTTTCAGAAGTGAGTGGAATTTAGTAATTTATTAGTTACTTTTATCCGAAAAAGTTGAATGATATAAGTTTCGACAATATAATGACAATTTTACGGAGAGTTAAAATTGTAAATGGGCGTTGAGATAATGATTCATAGAGTTCATCCAGCGAAAGTGTAATTCACTAGGAATTTAAATTATGAGACTTTAGGGCCTGTTTGGTTCAATGAATGTTTTACACGATTGTTATCTAAAGAAAATGGAGTTTAAAGAATTTTTTCATTGAAAATGCTTTATATGTTGGGAATAAGCTTTATGGCTATGATTTGAATGTTTTCAAATTTGTTACGGAGGTTAGCTGTAAAACTTATAACTTGTTGCATGACTAGCAT
Source organism: Tanacetum coccineum (assembly GCA_026074375.1). Classification (NCBI taxonomy): domain Eukaryota; kingdom Viridiplantae; phylum Streptophyta; class Magnoliopsida; order Asterales; family Asteraceae; genus Tanacetum; species Tanacetum coccineum. The sequence goes on from BQNB010077996.1 coordinate 26,161, forward strand.
CATTTATTTCAAAGACATGTACCAGATGAACTTGAACTTCTTGAAACATAAATCCACTGTGTTTGGTAGTATCTATCCATTCTCAGTCATCTATCAGAAACTAAATCATTATTTTGTCTAGTTATTGTAACAAAAGTACGCATACTTCACTTCTAGCTGTGGATTGAGGATCTCTGCAAAAGATTTCACAACAGCTTTGTCAGTATACTTCGGAATTAAATTATTATTTTTTGATAATTTTCTTGGTCGTTCACTATCGTAAAACAGTACTAACTAACAAGTAAAATAATGTGTGATCATGATTCTGCACATTAAGAACATAATGCATATGTCGTATGGTATAAACTACAGGAAGCACGAGCTCTTCTTGGAAGATTGGAATATCAAAGAGGAAATGTGAAATTAGCTTTTCGAGTATTTGATGGTATTGATGTTCAAGCTCCTATACAGCGGCTGCAATCAATTTCTACAGAAAAGATACCTAAAAAAGCATGCTCGCACACTGATTCCGAGCTGTCGGGCCCACATCAGGGTGCCAATTTGGTGCTTGAAGCCATATACCTGAAAACCAAGTCACTTCAAAAACTTGACAGGATAAATGGTATGAGATCTTGAGCTGTATATGCTACATTTGAAAGAAGATTTTCTATATCTTACCTTCATTTCTGTTCTTGTCACTTGGACTTTAAAATTCGTTTCAACAACCATTGTATATTTTAAATATAGTTATGCAGACCAAATCTGCAATTTACTGGCCGAGTAACTTCTCATAATGGGTCATTTCTTAGTACATATTTCTAATGGGTTGGGTTAGGTTTACCTGAAACAATTTTGTCCAAATTTTTTACTTTTATATAAGAAAATAGCGTGTCAGATATGATTGTAAGAGCTATATGATATATGACGTAAATTCTTGAATAGAATGGCTTGGGAGGTTTTATGCTCTAGTAATGCACTTATGTGGGCATTCAACCCATTTGAATGATATGACCCATTTAGTTTTTTTAGCTTATTTGGTGATCGGACCCTGGAGATAATTAATTATGTCGAAAGTGCCACTTATACTAAAAGTGTCACAAATCATTCTTAAATTATTTGTAGATGCTGCTGAAGAGTGTAAGAAAGTGCTGGATGGAGTAGAGAAGATATTCCCACATGGTATTCCCGATACTTTTGTAGATACTAGATTACAAGAAACAATTAGCAGAGTATTTGAGCTCCTCCCACAACTATGGGCCGAAGCCGGTCACTATGAAGAAGCTGTTTCTTCTTATAGACGTGCCCTCCTCACTCGATGGAACCTTGATAATGAAAGTTGTACACGAATTCAAAATAACTTTGCAGTATTTTTATTATACAGTGGTGTTGAAGTCAGCCCACCTACTACGTCTACACATGTAGAGGGTACGTACGTGCCAAAAAACAACTTCGAAGAAGCTATTTTACTTTTAATGATTTGCATGAGAAACTTTGCACTCGGGAAGGCGAAATGGGATCCAACTGTGGTAGAACACCTCACATTTGCCTTATCTATTTGCAGCCAAACACCAATTTTAGCAAACCAACTCGAGGAAGTAATTCCTGGGGTGATTCATCGTGTGGATCTTTGGAAAACATTGGCTCTTTGTTGTAGTGGAATTGGACAGAGCAAACCCGCACTTGATTTGTTAAAAAAAGGACTTCATAAACACGAAAAACCTGATGACATAATGTCATTACTGTTAGCTGCTAAAATATGCAGTGAAGATGGGCTTCTGGCTGCAGAGGGAATCGAGTATGCCCAAAGAGCATTGAATAATTGTAAAAAAAGGAATAAACATTTAAATAGTGTATGCCTAAGAGTTTTAGGACTTTGTTACGGTAAACACGCGGGTGTTTCATCATCAGATTATGAACGTTCACATCTTCAATCTAAAGCACTAAAATCTTTAGATGAAGCAATTTCATTAGAGCCTGAAAACTCGGATCTTGTTTTTGAACTAGCAATACAATATGCTATGCAAAGGAACTTAAATAATGCATTAAGGTTAGCAAAACAGTATATTGATGTTACGGGTGGGTCCATGCTATGTGGTTGGAGACTGCTTGCCTTGATTATATCTACACAACAACGGTTTTCGGAGGCAGAGGTGGTCACAGATGCAGCTTTAGACGAAACAGTAAAGTGGGATCAAGGACCGCTTTTGAGATTGAAAGCAAAACTGAGAATAGCACAGTCACGACACTTAGATGCAATTGATACATATCGTCACCTACTCGCATTAGTTCAAGCCCAAAAGAAATCTTATGGGCCACTTCACAGTACACATCAGGTTAGCTTTAGCCATCTTTATTTTTGTTCTTCGTATTTGTTTTATAACATAACTTACAATTTTTTTTCATGTGGCTATACCAGCCCAATCTATGTAAACATTTGGGCCAATTCTGACCATAAATTAAAGATTTACGTGCCGAAATGGTTTCCATTATTGGAATTCATAGAATAAAATGGGTTCCCAAATGGTCAAGAAATGGGTCAAATAGGCTGTTGAGTAGGCGATGAGTATGGCCAGGTACAAATGTGTTTTCTACTCGATACACAAGAATATACAAGAAAAAGGTAACCACCACCAATTGGCCCAGTGGTTAGGCACTTGACTTCCTTACAAGAGGTCAAGGGTTCAAACCTCACTAGTTGCACATTCGAGGGTGGCAGGGATGGTAGGAAATGGTCAGGGGTTTCCCTGGTTAGGCCACATACATCTGAGTCAATGACTTGCCCTTCCCAGGTAACCTGAACAGGGAAAGCCTAATCTGTTTCATTTTACACACGAAAAGGTTATTATAGTGATATTTCAAAATTGCAAAGTCTCTTATACAATGAATGTTTTCTGAATCGCTAGCTACAAAGCTTGACGATATGCGAGCTTATGTTTCGTACTTTAGTCTGTAGAATGTAATAATTTGTTTACTAGTTATAATCACTTTCGCACACACAGTTTACCATTAATATATAATTTATTTGTTTAACTATCAGTACTATTTATTTTATTGTCGCTTTTATATATTTATTAATTATGAATTTTCTGAAAAAAGATAATAGTCAACGGGTCAGTTGAAGCTATACTATCTTTATGATCTATCACCCATTTAACAAACATTTAACACCCTTTATAACTCTCCATTTTGACTCAACATGGCTTGATCCGTTTTCCATCGACCCATTTCGCTGCCATTAATTTATGTATAGTATGTGTACTATTGTAGATTGAAGATGAAAGAGTAAATGAGTATGAAGTTTGGCAAGGTCTAGCAGATTTATACTCCAGTCTGGCACGTTGGAAGGATGCAGAGATATGTCTTGGGAAAGCTAGAGAAATCGTAGAATGCTCGTCAGAGACACTCCATACTAAGGGTAAGTCCTAATGCTCTATATGTTTAATCTACTTAAATTTCTTCACCAAGGGGACGCTAATGATTTATTAAGCCAGCATTAAGATGTCACATCATTGTAAACTTGTCCTATTCAGATCGTTTTAAAACCGATTTGCATTACACATATATGGAATAACGGTTTCTAAAATATCAATGCAATTATAATGGTACCAAAAAGTTTAATGGTGTTTATAACTATACTCGAAGTCTATCGACCAAATTAGAGTTGAACTCAAAGTGTGTTGCCATTGTTTTCATTTTCCTTATGCTTCAAATGTTAGGGGCTAAAAAGAAATGGAACACAGGATTTAGGAAAGCCTGCATTATTGAGGACTTTACACTTAATATACACGCTAACTGTCCGCGTATATACCGGGCGGGCCTCATATCCGGACGGGTCATACGGGTCCGGCGGGCGTACTACATCAACTCGAAAGAAAACAAAACATTAGACTCGATAAAGAAGGACAACTCTTTAAACTGTTGGGTAATAACAAGTACCTGTGCAACATCACTATCCCAGGAATTAAGAAGCGATGTCTCCAAGGAGTATCGACACCCAAGGCAAAGGCTAGGCATAGGTCGTCTCCTTCATTCCCAAGGTGTCAAGAACAGTATTTCTAAACAGTACTTCAAGTAGTATAAATACCCAAGCATTTACTACTTGAAGGGCAGCATTAATTTCACCACACACACATTTATTACTTATAGCCCCTTCGGCTCTTACTTATAGCCCCTTCGGCTCTTACAAAAGTACTTACTTTCACGCCCGAGCTTGGTCCTGGGTCAACACCCGGGGCGAGCTAACGGGTTTTCTGTCTTACTTTCAGATACTTAGGTGGATTACTCGTCTAGAAGCGTGGGAACTCTCCTATTTCCTCTAGAATGGTAAATTACTTAAACAACCATCTACCTGAATGGTATGCCGAGATCGGTTCTGCAAAACAACCAATAAGAAATATCGTCCATGCAAAACAAAACAAAGGCTGGGTCGGTCATAAAATTGTTAGCTCAAAACACATATCTACATAACTGCCACACAACCTACAAACGCATGGTATAAACAATCACAATAATTAAAACTTGCCTTTATTGTAAGCG
>BQNB010077997.1:11262-27043 GCA_026074375.1 Tanacetum coccineum
ACACACTCAGCCAAAGTTGGCTGAGTGGTATTTATCCATAAAAACCCCATTATGACCCATTTTAAAGTCTAAACCAAACACCCCTTTAATATATAAAAATTGATCTTTAACTGATTTTTAGGTAAATTAAGGCTGAGAGAATTAATCATAAGTGAAGTTTAATAACTTTTAACACATTTTTAAATAATTTAAACAGAATTAAACAACTTAAATTATACTTCAAATTTCGACAATAGTAATTTCACAAAAACTCTTAACTTTTTATATTAAAAACAGAAATATTACAACAAAAACTCTTGAAATTGAACTGAGTACAATAATTTAAAGTAGACTTAATTAAAATTAAACTAAAAAGTAAAAACAGGGGTTTAATTTATATCTTGCTTCGGCTGCTTTTCTTTTCTTTTATAGAAGCTCAAAAGACTTGGTTAGTGCTTGTTGGGTGTGTAGAAGGTCAGCATACTCAATCCTAGCCCTCCATTCCTTTTGTACACCATCTCACCATTAAAGGGGTCTCGGGTTGAGTGGGATTGCCAAGTGGGCATGGATTATAAGGTTGGGGTGAGTGGGTATAGGGTTAGGGTGAGCTGGGAAGTGTACTAGGGGTAGTGGTATGGCCTAGAAACCATGGGAGAGGGAGGTATGGTTTTGGCGCCAAGGTGGTTACGGGTACCCTGTTGCACGCAGGTTTAAAAGAAAAGAATGGGGAAGAGGCAAGAGTGCCCCCCCATCTTTGGTTCTCTTTTCATTCCATTTGGCCCCAAAAAAAACAGTTATAAAAGAGTTTCAATTTGAGCTCAAATGGTCCCTCTGTTTTTATAACTAAAAGAAATAAAAAGATTTGGCAAATTGCAAATTAGGTCCCTGCGCTTTATAACTAAAAGAATAAAAGGGAAGTTTGGAAAATTGCAAAACAGCCCTTGTGTTTTATTATAAAAAGAGTTAAAGAAACTTTCAACAATTGGCAGCTTTGGTCCCTGGATTCTTTTTGCCTCTTTTTCTTTATAAAACAAGTTTAAAAATTAACATTTTTGGTCCTTATGTTTTATAAAAAGGTTATTGGGCTTGGGTTTTGTGAATTGGGCCCATTGGGTTTTTATTGGGCCCATTAAGGTACAGTGTTTAGTTATTGGGCTTTTTCAAGCCCAATAAGGTATGGAGTGGGTTTGGGCTTGCAATGGCTGAGATTGGCTGTAACTGGGCTAGGATTGGGCCTTCAAAGTCTTCACAGTCTTTGTCAAATGCACACAAATGGGCTGCTGTAATTGATTGAGGGCCCATTTGGTCTTCACAGTCTTCATAATTATACTATTGGGCTTTCCCGGCCCATCAGATGGGTTGAGATTGCATCCAATTAGTATTCTTCAGTTCCGGCTCCGGTTTGACTGTTGATTCTTCTGGATTGACTTTGACTTTGACTTTTTTGGTCTTTGGCCTTGATTTTTCACAGTCTTTTCCATTCCATGCTCAGTTTTGTCATTTTGGCTCTATTTTCTGTCTTTTTGTTAATCCAATTTCTGCACGAGATCTAGACCCCTATGCTCAAAATGCAATTACCACCATGACGGTCCGTGTGCTCCAAAGTGCTATAAATGCAACAAATACGGTCACATCGCCCGTGACTGTAGGGGTACGGGAAATGCCAACAACATTAACAACCAGAAGGGCACCGGATCGGGTCAGAAACCTACTTGTTTTGAGTGTGGAGCTCAGGGACACTTCAAAAAGGAATGTCCAAGGCTGAAGAACAACAAAGGCAACCGTGGTAATCAAGCTGGGAATGACAGGGCTCCAGCAAAGGTGTATGTGGTTGGAAATGCGGGGGCAAATCCAGACAACGTCGTTGCGGGTACGTTTCTTCTAAACAACCGCTATGCTTATATCTTGTTTGATACGGGTGCCGATCGAAGTTTTGTGTCTACTGCATTTAGCTCCCAAATTGACATCACACCATCCACCCTAGATCACTATTATGATGTCGAACTAGCTGACGGGAGGATAATCGGGTTAAACACTATACTTAAGGGTTGCACATTAAACTTCCAAAACCACCAATTCAACATAAACTTAATGCCTGTAGAACTTGGTAGTTTCGACGCTATAATCGGTATGGATTGGTTGGCGAAATACCAAGCGGTCATCATGTGTGCCGAAAAGATTGTTCGTATCCCCTGGAAAAATAAAACCTTAATCATACACGGTGATGGAAGTACCCAGGGAAATGTGACACGATTAAACATCATTTCTTGCACTAAAACGCAGAAGTACATGGAAAAAGGGTTTCCTATCTTTCTGGCACATGTCACTACAAAAGAGATTGAAGACAAGTCGGAGAAGAAGCGACTTGAGGACGTACCCATAGTTCAAGACTTTCCTGAAGTATTTCCTGAAGACTTGCCGGGTCTTCCTCCGACTCGACAAGTGGAGTTTCAAATTGATTTGGTACCTGGTGCTGCACCTGTAGCACGGGCACCTTATCGATTGGCGCCTTCCGAGATGAAAGAGTTATCTGAGCAACTGAAGGAGCTATCCGACAAAGGCTTTATAAGGCCTAGTTCCTCGCCCTGGGGAGCTCCGGTCTTGTTTGTCAAGAAGAAAGACGGATCATTCCGGATGTGCATTGATTACCGGGAACTGAATAAATTAACGGTGAAGAACCGTTATCCGCTCCCAAGAATTGATGACCTATTTGATCAGCTCCAAGGATCAAGTGTCTACTCGAAGATTGACTTAAGGTCAGGATATCACCAATTGAGGGTTCGAGAAGAAGACATTCCGAAGACTGCCTTCAGAACTCGTTATGGCCATTACGAATTTCAAGTTATGCCGTTTGGTTTGACAAACGCACCTGCCGTATTCATGGACCTTATGAATCGGGTTTGCAAACCATATCTGGATAAATTTGTGATTGTCTTTATTGATGATATTTTGATCTATTCCAAGAACAAGAAAGAACATGAAGAGCACCTGAAGATGATATTGGAATTGTTGAAGAAAGAGGAGCTGTATGCAAAGTTTTCCAAATGCGAATTTTGGATTCCCAAGGTACAGTTCCTTGGTCATGTGATCGATAGTGAAGGTATTCATGTGGATCCAGCCAAGATTGAATCCATTAAGGATTGGACATCTCCTAAGTCGCCAACGGAGATTCGTCAATTCTTAGGTCTTGCTGGATACTATCGAAGATTTATCGAAGGGTTTTCCAAGATCGCCAAACCTATGACCAAGCTCACCCAGAAGAAGATTAAGTTTGAATGGGGCGATAAACAAGAAGCAGCTTTTCAACTGTTAAAGCAAAAGTTGTGCAGTGCACCAATCCTTGCATTACCTGAAGGAAGCGAAGATTTCATCGCATACTGCGACGCTTCGAAGAAGGGTTTGGGCGCTGTGTTGATGCAGAGAGAAAAAGTGATTTCTTATGCATCACGACAGTTGAAGATTCATGAGAAAAACTACACGACTCATGATTTAGAACTCGGTGCAGTGGTGTTCGCTCTCAAGATCTGGAGACATTATTTATACGGAACCAAGTGTACAGTGTTCACCGACCACAAGAGTTTGCAACACATTTTAGATCAAAAAGAGCTGAACATGAGGCAACGACGATGGTTAGAGTTGTTAAGTGATTACGATTGCGATATTCGTTATCACCCGGGGAAAGCAAATGTCGTTAGGTACTTAACAGTTCATGAAATTAGGGTCTTTTGGCAAATGCTACTCATGCAATCAAGATATATATTCAGGTCCAGCATACCGAAAACAACTTGTGTTCAATTTAATAAAATAACATGTATCTCCCTCGCCGGGTTTAAGAAAACATTTAAAATTTATAAAGGCGAGGCTATGAACTCACGAGAAATGATGAAGTATCAAACGAGGAATTCAACAAAGGAAGAAAACGCCAACAACTTAACCGCGGCCTATAATAATGATGGTTGGCGTATTAGAATGTTATAATAATTATAAGGAAAATGCATAACTTGCATAAGTGCGAGAAAGAAGGAAAAATAATATGTTTCGACATATATATAATCTTATATCATATAGTTCATGTGTGTGCCTTAATTCACTTATTACAACGTCCTAAATGTTTCGCCTTATATTCATATAGCCTTTTAACCTCTTTCGACCAATTTTTCTAGTCACTTGACGAATTTCAAAGAAATATCAAACGGCCTCGAATGGCTACCAAACTCCATTCCTAGTTACCTCAATATGTTCTAAGTCTACTGCAAGTTTCCCAAAACTCATTGACATTCTTAACTATTTTTCAAAAATACCTTAACACAAAAGTGTCCGAAACATGGTCTGCTGGAACCTTGCCAACTTTAAACCTTTCAGAAAAATCTAGAAAAATTATAGTAGTTCATACACATCATGAACTTGCTACATGTTGATCCCAATAAAATAGATCTTACTTAGCTTGTATGAGGCTAAGTTGTATTGAATAAATCCAAAACAACTATGATAGAAACTTTGATTGTGAATATCAAAGACTATGCGGAATCTAGTCAATGATACTAAGAAGAATTTCAATGAAACAGTAATGAATAAGATCAATAACAAATAGTTTACCAAACTTTTAGCCTCAATATAATACGAACACTCTTAATAGTGTTAGGGTTTACAAAACCTTGAAGCTAATCGACTTAGGTTAAACTATGATGAGAGATATATGAGATATATAACCTAATTCCCTAGGACCTCCTTTTATAAACCAAGGAGTCCTACTGAGCTTAAAATCCATTCCTATTGTGATCGTGATCTTTTCCTTAATTATCTAACTTAACATATATCTAATAAGCAGTACTAACCAACACAACAGTACTAACTTATACAAACAGTCTTAACTTGAGCAGCATCAATATTACTCTAATAATAGTAACTAACACTAATAGTAGTAACTTTTGTGCTAGCAGTACTAACTACTTAGAATATTTTCTTCAGTCTTCACCAGTAGTAGTAATCATAACCAGCAGCAGTAACTTCAACAACAGTAAGAAGTATTTTAATCCCAACAATCCTCCCCTAAACTTGATGTTCATCTTCTGAATCTTCAAGTTTCTTGATTAAAAGCTTTATCTTTACTAGGAGGATGTATCCAAACACTTCTTCACTTCTTGTAGTGTGACTTGATAAATCTGATAAGCTCATATGCCATTTCACACTCATGATCAATTTGTAACCTTCCATTTAGCATTCTTTCAAGTGTGAGTTGTTTAAGAGGATATGTTCTTTTTACCAGCATATGGATATACACAGTATCCATCAACAATGAATGAACTCCATATGAATTATATAATTCCCAGCTTATCAATGTGTAGTCTTGTTGATTCCTATATAGCTCATCTTCCTCACTTGGTTTAAATATAGTCATCAAGTCTCCCTATAGGAGCCTGTCAGAACCTTCTGGTCTTGTTAACTTGAACCTCTCTATAACACCCTGTGTTTTCAAGTCTTTGATGACGTCGATAACTATGCTATTTATTTTTAGTATTCTACGCGTTTGCTTGTAATTTCATAGAATTAAGGTTAAATCGCGTAAGCAAAATTAGCGTTCAATGTAAACGGGCATCAAACAATTAAAATGTTTTACATTCATCAAGGTTTATATAATTTATTTAAGATAATTATTAACTTTGTTCCTTTTATTTTTTCGAGATAACGTAAAGTGTATACTTTCGCGATAAATTTGCGTTTAGGAACTCCAACCACAAAAACTTTCTACGCTTCATCAAATACCCACGATTATACCAATACCCAAAATTTATCACTATTAACATACATAAGTCTCTATAACCGATATAAGAGTATGGAACCAAGAAAATGCAAGTTGAGAACACATTTCCATGTTTTCATGGGATGTTCTCAACTATTTGGGGACATACACCATTCCTACCATGCCTTGACCAAAGACTAAGACTAAGGCCATTCCTAAGACTTCCTATATGTCTCCTTGACTAGTCATGCAAGTTTATTACTTATACATTGCATAAAGAGACACATACATCACCAACACTTAGACAAATCAAACCAAAAACCTCTCTTTTTGCCTTATAGAGCTCACGGCTCAAACCAACAACCTTACACAATCCATACAAAATTTTCTACAATCCATACACTTCTATATACACCTATTCTAAGATATACTAAGGCATTTGCAAGCATTGAATCATCATTTCCAAGTATTTCTCAAGTAAAAGAAAGCTAGGGTTTAGTGAAGGAAAGCTAGGGTTTATTAAGTGCAAGTTTGGTTTTTGTGGCTAAACAAGGGTTTAGTACTAGCACATCATCATCATCATTCATCATAAGGTCCATTTAAACTCTTTATATTGCTATAACTTTCATTATTATGCATATGATCATTCTATTTAGCTTATATCACCATTTAAGTTTTAATCATGAAAATAAAGTTTTCACTTGAAATGACCACATGGATTACTTTTATACATATGGTGTTATTACTTACATCATGTTAAAAAGGATTAGAAATTGTTGTATCATATTGTTTTGGTGTAAACATGATTATGGGTAAATTAGGGTTTATAATAATTCATAATATGTTTCAAGAGAAAGTAATACAAAAGACATGTTAATATTGATTATGGACTCTTAATCATGTTGATAGAACACTAAAATAAAGTCTCATGGAAAGAAATACACTTGTACACACTTGGTTATGTGTGAAAATGATTATTGACAAAACTAGTAAAATAAGTTACTTAAGTAAAGTTATGGTTTTAAAGTATGTTAATGGATTTGTTAACATGGGTGACTTGGACACATGAGGACTATTATGGACAAGTTAATACTAATATAAGGATGATATATAATAATATCTATATACATTGGTAAAATACAAAATTACAAAGTATAACGAAAAGATCAAAAATGACTTAGCAAACTCACGCCAACTTGCTGTCCAAAATTAGAAAATTGAGACATATCCATTTTATAATTTTTATAAGAAATACATTTCACATGATTCCGAAAAAGTAAAAACTTGTTAAACGGAGTTAATAACGAGATAAAGTTACGTAAAAACGATTATACGTTAATAAACGAAGTCGTAAGAAATTTTATACAAACATTTGGTAAAAATTATAAACAAACAAGGGTTGATATTTTTACAAATTATACAATTTTTAGGATTCCAAAAATGATCAAGAATCGTAATTTTTCAATATCAACGAACGAGTTATGAATTTCCAAGTTTACACAATTAATACTTTTATAAAACTATTTTTTTAAAGTTACTATCCATGACAGAAAAGTTATATTTTGTAAACCTCATAAAAATATAGAACTTTCAAATACGAGAACGTTCTCGAAAGAATCACTAAAAACGGAGCTATAACGAATAAAATACGACATTTACGTGATTTTACGACAGACAAAAACTAAATTATACAAAACTCATGTCTTCATGAAGCATAAAAGTTTTACTGTTTCATCAGGATAAAATTTATAAAAATGGTCAAATATCGATAACCCGTCCTTAATACGAAAAATGGACATAAGAAACGCGAGAATCGGGCTCATAAGAAACGCGAGAATCGGGTTTAAAACGCGAAAGTTACGCCAGTTTTGCTAAAACGGTAATTATAAACGTTTTAACTTATTAAACACAATTTTACCAAAACCATTAGTTGGTGATTGAGCTATATAGAATATTATGTGGTTATCAAAGTACTATATTACTAGGGAGTTTCATAATGAGGCCTCTTCGGATGGCGTTTCGACGAGTTGTTGGATTTACGATTTAAAGTGTCCTAACTCCTCGAACGTCATGTCATGACCTCTTTAATTATGATAGCCCGAACGATAGTACGATATAATCTATAGGATTACATTCAATGTTATCAATTAAAGTACTCGGTACTTATACGACCTATGATAATTTAGGTTGCATTCGATCTTTTACGTGACGCATTATCTGCGATATTTGGATTATCAGAACTCAAGGTGAGTTCATAGCCCCACGTTTTACATGCTTTTGTTTTACAAAGTTTTTGGGGTGAAAAACATGCAATGTTTTACAACTGGACACAAGTGGTTAAGTTTTATATTATGATTACATGTTGCCTAAGTAGCGATAACCCAATCTGAGCCCATTATCATGAACTGTTAATTACGAGCGCGAATGTTATGAATAGATCTATTGGGTTTTGACAACCCCGTTCGGGTGATTAGCTATCACTGAACAACGAACGTATACCATGTCGAATATAGGATGTTGCGGGTTAGAACATCACTCACGGGCAATGGAGGCCATTAATTTGGTACTCACATACGTCAAGCTTCAGTGTCATGAGCTTAGAGCAACGTAATTACATTTATATGATATCTGCATCTGTTGCATTATCATACACTTGGGAGATCTTGTGGTCCTACAATATATGATTTATCAAACCTATGAATTCACCAACATTATTGTTGACGTTTTAAAGCAATGTTTTTCAGGGGATCAATAAGCACGAGGTGCGATGGATACATTGGTGGTTTTGATTTGGATGTCATGCATTAAAGATTTTGTCGCATTTCATTTTATGGGCTGAAAATCTTTGTATTTTGATCAAGTGAACAAGTTAAGCTTCGGGCTTATGTAACAATTACTTTGTTAAATCCAATGTATCGTTTTCAAACGACTTTTTGGTCGTTCTATATATATCTTGTGTTATTGATCTGAGAAGTAACACGCCCCGGACCCTTATTCCGCTGCGACCCAATTTGGGGGTGTTACAGATTGGTATCAAGAGCCAAGGTTATAGAGAACCAGGTCAAATGTTTTTGCTGGACTATAACCATTTTCAAAAGTTGTTTTATAACAAAGGGATTACACGGGACATACATATGTGCATACATTCATGCATACACTACTTGTTGCATTAGTTGGTTGAACTAGATGCATTCGTATTTGATATACATGTTATAATTATAAATGTATATTACTATAAGAGTCTTATATTAAGTACTAATATAAGCTATTTTGAATTTTCAGATTCAGTCATGTCAGATTCGGATGAATCAGGGGTTACACACACGGAGGTTTCCAGCCCATGCCAGAGGACCCATACTTGGAGGCCGCTCTTCAGGCACCACCCTCTCCAGATTATGTGCCTGGCCCGGAGGAGCCTGAGCAGGCACCACCCTCACCTGATTATGTTCCAGGTCCGGAGCATGCTGATGATGAGATCGTTGCTGAGGACCAGCCGTATGCTGAGGATGCCTCACCCATTGCACTATCACCTGATTATGTTCTGGAGTCTGATCCTGAGGCAGACCCGGAGGAGGATGACGATGAGGACCCTGAGGAGGATCCTATCGACTATCCTGCTGACGGAGGAGATGACGGAGATGATGAGATGGACATTGAGGAGGATGAGGATGCTGATATGGACATCGATGCCGATGAGGAGGATGAGGATGATGAGATGGATGTTGAGATTGACGAGGAGGCGGAGGAGGAGCACTCAGCTCCTGCCTACCCTGTAGTTGTTGCTTTACCAGCTACTGCCCCGTCTGCAGAGGAGACTGAGCCGTTTGAGACTGATGAGTCTGCGGCCACACCACCACCTCACCCTGCATATCGTATGACAGCCAGGATTACTATTCCAGAGCCATTACCTGTACCAGCATGGTCTGATTCTGAGGTTGCCAGACTGCTTGCTATATCTTCCCCACCAGCATCACCACTATCTCCATGGTCTTCATCACCACCCCAGATTCCTTTCCCACTATCACCACCCTCACCTGTATTGACAGCACCACCTCCTAGTCCTATTCGTTCATTGGGCTATCGAGCTGCCACGATTCGGATGAGAGCTGAGGCTGCAGCTACTTCCCATTCATTCTGGTGATCAGGGTAATGGTAGGGGTGATGGTTAGGGTGGCCAAGTAGGTGGTCAGGGTAGTGAGGTGAATGGTGGTGTTGACGGAGTCCCTGACTTCTCCACCATCATTGCACAACAGTTGCAGAATTTACTCCCCACTATAAAAAACTATTGTAGCCAAGTAGATTAAAAAGAAAGAAAAAAAAAAAATAAAAAAAAAAAAAAGGTAGAGTCAAAGGAGATGGTAGGAATCAAAATAGTGATGTCGTCAATGATAACATCCATGGTGATATTAGTAGGGGTTGTACCTATAAGGAATTCTTAGCTTGTAACCCAAAGGAGTATGATGGTAAAGGAGGTGCTATAGTGTATACCCGTTGGATTGAGAAGATGGAGTCAATTCATGATATGAGTGGGTGTTATGGATAGTCAGAGAGAAAAGTGAACACTGTTGGTTCATTTATTGTAAGGCTCTCACATGTGGAATTCTGAGATTCGCACACCGTCGAGTGGCCCCGCTGTAGTATGCTCATGGGGAAAGACTTTAAGATTTTAACTAGAGAGGAATTTTGCCCTAGTAATGAGATGCAAACATTAGAAACTGAGGTGTGGAATCACGCCATAGTTGGGGCTCTGGCCATGCTGCGTATACTGATAAGTTTCATGACTTGGTTAGTTTTGATCCTCACTAGAACCCTTCATAATATGTAAGAAGAATGAAAGGAATGTGTATTGTCTTTTTGCTCTACAAATTTGAGGAATGGTGGTAGCAACAGAGCCAAAGACCATCCAAAAGGCTGTGTAGTTAGCTAGCACATTGACTAATGAAGCCCTTAGGAATGGGTCAATTAAAAAGAACCCTGAGAAGAGAGGAACTATAGGATAACCTAGTAAGGATAGGAATGGAAAGGAGGATAAAAAAAGACTAGGACTGGAAATGCTTTTGCTATGACCGCAAACCCTGTTAGAGGAGGTTACACGGGTATGGCACCCAAGTGTACCGCCTGTGGTTTTTTTATTTTTTTTTTTTATCATCATTCTCTTAAGACACCTTGTCGCTCTTGTTTCAACTGTAATCGCCTAGGTCATTTTGCTAATCGTTGTAGAGTGGCGCCTAGGAATGCAAACCCCATAAATGCTAGAAACCTAGATGTTAGGACATGTCTCGAGTGTGGTAGTACCGATCATATCAAGTTAGCTTGTCCTAGGATAAATCAGGCTTAGAGACTAGGGGAAACCAACAGAACCAAGTTATGGCTATTAATAGGGGTCAGGGTTATGGAAACTAATGGAATCAAGCTAGGGGTAGGGCATTCATGTTAGGAGCAGAGGAAGCTCGCCAGGACCTAAACATCATGGCGGGTACGTTTACTCTAAACAACCACTATGCCACTACCTTATTTGACTCTGGTCCTGACTATAGCTTTGTTTCCACTACTTTTATACCTTTGTTAGACATAGAGCCCAGTGATTTAGGTTTCGGTTATGAGATTGAGATAGCTAGCGGGCAGCTAGTAAAGATTGATAAAGTTATTAGGGGGTGCAAACTAGAAATAGAAGGTCATGTGTTTGACATTAACTTGATACCCTTTGAAAGTGAAGTTTTGATGTGATCATAGGAATGGATTGTTTATCTGACTATAAAGCTGAGATAACTTATCATGAGGAAGGTAAAAGGATACCACTGATATATATGGCAAGGTGCTTAGAGTAATACAGAGAGTAACCATCAAAAAAATAAAAAGATGAAAAAATTTAATGAGTGCTGAAGGCCTAAAGAAAAAAAAAGAAGAATAGTGGTAGTGAGAATTTTACACCAAGAGTGTGTTTCCTGATGATCTATCTAGATTGCCGCTGGTTCGGGAAATCGAATTTCGGATTGAGTTAGTCCCTGGAGCAATGCTGGTTGAAAAGTCTCCCTGTCGTTTGGCACCTTCTGAATTGGAAGAGTTTTCAGGACAACTCAAGGTACTCCAGGATAAAGGTTTCATTCGACCAAGCTCATCGCCTTGGGGAGCACCGGTATTGTTCGTTAAGAAAAAGGATGGATCCTTTAGAATGTGTATTAACTATAGAGAACTGAATAAGTTGACCATTAAGAACCGTTATCCACTCCCTATGATAGACGACCTATTCGAACAACTTCAAGGATCGCAATACTTCTCTAAGATAGACCTTAGGTCCAAATACCATCAACTAAGAGTGCATGAGGATGACATTCTAAAGACCGCGTTTAGGACTCGTTAAGGACATTTCAAGTTCATAGTAATGCCCTTTGGTTTGACTAATGCACCAGCGGTATTTATGGATTTGATGAACCAAGTATGTAGGCCATATCTAGACAAGTTTGTGATAGTGTTCATTGATGATATCTTTTTTTTCTCTAAGACTCAAGAGGAGCATGAAGAGCATTTAGGATTAGTATTAGAACTGCTCAAGAAGTAGAGACTATATGCAAAGTTTTCTAAGTGTGAATTATGGTTGCAAGAGGTACATTTTCTTAGGCATGTGATTAATGGTGATGGAATTCATGTAGACCCTAGTAAGATTGAGGCTGTTAAGAATTGGAAAGCCCCTAGAACTTCATTTGAGGTTCGTTCGTTCTTAAGATTGGCTGGATATTATCGTAGGTTCATTGAAGATTTTTCTAAGATAGCTAAGCCATCTACTGTCTTGACTCAGAAAGTAAGACCATCTGTTGGGTGAGGAGTAGGTAGGATGCGTTTCCAAACTTAAAGGATAATGTTATGTAATGCTCCGTTCTACTCTCCCCATGGTACGAAGGATTTTCTAGAGTATTGTGATGTGGTCTGGCCTAGGAATTAGGTTATGTGTTTGTATGCAAAGAGGGAAGGTGAAGCTTACGCATCAATCATTTGAAAATTCATGAGAAGAATTACACCACCACATTATTTAGAAACAGGGTGCGTTGTGTTTTGGCACTTAAGATTAATTTAGACATTATTTATATGGACCAAGAGTGTCAAGAATAATGGATCATAAGAGTCTCCAGCATATCTTTAGTCAGTAAAGAGTTGAATTATGCGACAGCGTCGCTGGATAGAGTTGTTTAGTGATTATGACTGTGAAATCCGTTACCACCCTGGTAAGGTGAATGTAGTAGCTGATGCACTAAGTAGGAAAGAGCGGGTGAAACCTAAAAGAGTTAGAGCAATGAACATGACCCTTCAGTCACGTATTAAGGATATAATACTAGCGGCTTAGAAGGATGCGTCGAATGAGTCTGCAGGATTGCAGAGAGGAATAGATGAGATGTTTGAACTTAGGAATGATCGAGCATTGTATTACCTGGATCAAATATGGGTACCTTTGAAGGGTGATGTGAGAATCCTAATAATGGACAAAGCCCACAAGTTGAAGTATTCTGTATACCCAGGAGCTGATAAGATATATTATGACCTTAGGGATAGGTATTAGTGGCCGGTTATAAAGAAGAACATAGCTGTGTATGTGAGTAAGTGTTTGACTTGTTTAAAGGTTAAGGCTGAGCATTAGAGGCCATCTGGCTTACTGTAGCAACCTAAGATTCCTGAATGGAAATGGGAAGGGATAGCAATGGATTTCATGACTAAGTTTCCTAGAACTAGTAGTGGGCATCATACAATCTGGGTCATTGTGGATCGATTGACTAAGTCAATCCATTTCTACCTATGCATGAGGATTATAAGATGTAGAGGTTAGCTAGGCTATACTTGAATGAGATTGTTGCTAGGCATGGTGTACCAATCTCGATCATATCTGATCATGATAGCGTTGAAAAAAAAAAAAAAAAGATAGAAAAACAATGTTAAAAGGACAAAAAAGAGAACAGTGTTGGTTGTCGAGGTTTTGGCAGTCAATGCAAGAGGATAAGGAACCCGTTAGCCATAGTACAATTATACCACTTTCTCAGACCGACTTCTAAGTGAGCATCTATTCAGGCCCTTGGAATACATGCTTTATAGAGTGCGTCCTAGACTTCGGAGGAATTTTGGGATGTTAAATCTTCCATTAGTTGAGTTTTGTATAACAATATTGTTCATTCTATGTGAGGTGTGCTCGTTTGAGCATTCTAAGTACAGAGGGATAGGATCCTCTGCGAGGGACTAGGTACATTTGCAACATTGGACGGAGGCCCAGATATAGCTGAACAAAGAGTCGTGTTTAAGACCTATGAGAGACGTGGTTAGAATGACGAAGGTTCATAGTGTAGAGAAGGAATGAAACTTGGTTTAGGGAATGGGAGGAGGAGGTTGTACTAAGGGTTAGTAGCAGGAGGCAAGTTTCGTTATGGGGACATTGTGAGCACCGCCTTTAGGACTTGGGTATGGGCCGTGGAGGCATCAGATTAGCGTTATTAGTAGTTCAGTATAAATAGTACGTTTGAGGTAGGACAAGGTTCTGGATCTGCACTCGAGCCCAAGAGACCAGAGAGAGTGTCGACATCTAGACAGCCCACACTCATCACATGGATAGACCCGGAGGACAGTATGGTTTACATTTATGTTCTCGCTTACCCACCACCTGCAACACCTGTTCTAACACAACTATAGTAGAAACATTGTTTGAATGTATTAAATATTATGCGGAATCTAATTTTTAATATTAAGAAGAACTATCAATGAAACACTAATTATATGAACATATAATTCAACAAACAAAAGCTCCAATATTATTAAAAATTACAAATTACTCTCAAAGTATAGGGGTTACAAAGACCCCTGAAGGCTATGATCATCTAATGAATGACCTCGAATCAAACTCTATGCCTTAGAACCTCCTTTTGTACACCAAGGAGTCCAAAACAGCTTACAATACTTTCCTAAGAATATCAAATCTTTTAAACAAATAAGTTATACATATCTTTTACATAAATAACTTATATGAATCACATAAGCAATACTAACTAACTTAGCAGTACTAACTTCTTCACTAGCAGCATTAATCCTTCAGCATCATTAACTTTGTACTAATAGTAGTAACTTTTGTACTAGCAGTAGTAACTACTTAGCAGTTTTTCTTCTAAGTCTCTGAGCAACACTAATATGCACTAGCAATAGTAACTTTACACTAGCAGTACTAACTGTGTACTAGCAGTAGTAAACACTTAGCATTTTTCTCTGAAGTTCTTGAGCAGAACTATCATAATTAAGCATCATTAACTCTGATATGAGCAACAGTAACACTAGCAGCATTAAGAAGGCTTTTAATCCCAACAATCCTCCCCTTAACTTGATATTCTTTTTCAAAATCATCAAGTTTCTTCATTTAAAACCTCCATAATCACCAGGAGGATGCTTCCAAACACTTCATTGATTCTTAAGCTATTTTGTGAGAAGTTTAAGAAGCTGATATGCCATTTCACTAAAATAATCAACCTGAAGCTTCTTGTTTAGCATATCTGTAATTGTGGATGGTGTAAGGGGATATCTCTTTTCTACCAGCAAGTAAATGTACACATGTTGCATCCTTGAGGAATGTACTCCACATGAGTCATACAGCTTTCATTCCAACACTTTGTAGTCTTGTTGATTCCTCCATACTATATCTTCAACATGTGGTTCAAACATTGTCTTTAAATCTCTCCATAATAACAAATCCAAGTCTTCCACTGGTCTTGTTGACTCATATTTAACTTTTACCAACTTGTACAAATCTTCCAAATCTTCCAGGCTAAAACTTTTAAGCATATGACTAAAGATTCTATACATTTGAGACTTTCTATCAGCTCTCATTATTTGATAATAGTTTTTCTTTCCTTCTTTGTGAATCTTCCAACCAACAATACTTGGAGACTTAATAGCTAAAGGTACAACATCAATTGCAACTTCTTCTTTATTTGGAATGTGTAACACCCCCATTTTTATAATATAGCAGCGGAAGATAATCTGGGGTATTACTTCATGGATACAACAATCAAAATCATAGAAAACAACTTTAAAAGAGAC
>BQNB010077998.1:0-30675 GCA_026074375.1 Tanacetum coccineum
CATTATTGTGTTTAACCCAAGTTAATTATTAGAGTACACGGTTGCTAAGTCCTTATCCTTGTAAATACTGTTTTGGGATGATTGGGATTCATGGTAGTATTTATTTCGCGAAATAATGGGGAAGAAAAGTTAAGTCAATACCCCCATGTGTTTGTTAGATGATCTCCATGTTATTTTGATCCACCTCAAATCGGGTCATTAGTTAGATTGTAAATATCGAGCATGTAAAAGCTCAAATATAGGGGTACGTGTTGTAAACCCCAAGTTATGATGTATTATGTTATTAAAAAATAGAAAAGAAAAAGAAAGAGATTGATGTAGAGTTTTATAGAGTTTGTATATCTTTGTTATGAGATTGAAATAGCTAGCTGGATTAAAGTAGAAACCAATAAGATTATTCGAGGTTGTAGACTTGAACTAGAAGGTCATACGTTTATCATCGATTTGATTCCCTTTGGATATGGTAGTTTCGACGTGATCGTAGGAATGGATTGGTTGTTAAAGCTCAGAGCTAAGATAGTTTGCTTTGAGAAAATTATCCAAATTCCGTTATCTAACAGGGAGATTTTGGAAGTTTATAGAGAACGTCCCGAAGGGAACCTGAAACAGTTGAAGGCCATAAAAGTAAGCGAACCGAAACTCGAAGACATCCCGGTTGTAGACGAGTTCCTAGGCGTGTTTCCGAAAGATTTATTGGGATTACCCCTATCTCGCAAAGTGGAATTTCGCATAGATCTAATTCCTGGAGCTATGCCCGTTGCAAAATTACCTTATCGTTTGGCACCTACGGAAATGCAAGAACTATCCAACCAACTTAAAGAGCTCTAAGAAAAAGGTTTTATACGACCTAGCTCTTCACCTTGGGGAGCCCCAGTCTTGTTTGTTAAGAAGAAGGATGGTTCGTTTCGTATGTGTATAGACTATCGAGAGCTGAACAAGCTAACTATCAAGAACCGCTACCCTCTTCCTAGGATTGATGACTTGTTCGATCAACTGCAAGTGTCACGATATTTTTTGAAAATAGATCTTTGATCCGGCTATCATCAGTTAAGAGTACGTGAAGAAGATATTCCCAAAACTGCATTTAGGACGAGGTATGGACATTTTGAGTTCACGGTTGTAACCCCTGCCCTTTTCATGTTTTGAATATTCTAATTTAGTCCTTCGACTATTTGGCGCTTTTCAGTTATTTAGAATATCGTATCGTATTGGCAGTGATGAATTTATGAGATATGAAGCATTTCATGGTTTATTGTGTATAATAAGCCTTATTGGAGGATACTATTGTGTTTTACAAGTTCCGGGTGGTTGTCCCGTGAATTTAGGAAAACTGCCAAAAAACGAGTCCCGACACGTCCGTTAATGTCCAAATGAGTTTGTGGGAGGTCTAAAATGAAAATATGTCAAGTAAATACTCTACGTTATTGGAAAATATTTTTAAGGTGAATAAAAATGTCAAATAACTTTGGGAAATATTGTACGGTCAAGTTTTACGAGCTTTTAAGTAATTCTGATACAAAAATGATAACACCCGGGGGCATAGGATGCCTTGCCGCGGGTTCTAGACACAAGGGAGACAAGGGGGCATTTTTATAGGAGCTTGGTACAAGGGTGGGTACATATGTATTTGTTTGATAACAAAGCACACACATTGCATGTCCATTTGAGATCAAAATCTCCTCTCTTTCTCTCCTTTGCTCGTCCGAACTCAAACACACACACACAAATATTATTTTTCAAATTTTGATCAAAAACATGAAGATTGGTGATACTTTGGGTTGATTCTAGTGTTCGGGTAATCATTTAAACAACGTTTGAGTTGTCCGGTTCACGTCAAAATTTATTTTGAAGACCATTTTTGTAAGTCTTTCAAATTTATTTTTAACTTGTACTTTTGGGTTGCTAGTGATGCATAGATGTTAGTTATACGACCCAATCGTTAAAAATCAAGAGCGAAAAGTTTACAAATGATTGTATAGGGTGCGTTTTTGGTTCGAAATAATAAGGGGAAAACATAAGTTTTGTTAGTTTTGTTAGTTTTGATATTGTGGTCGTGATGGTTGAAAAACATATATTTGCTATGTAGCTTATTTTGTATATAGCTTATTGTGGCTTATTTGATTGGTTCGAATAGCTTATTTTGAGCTTATTAGCTCACGACATCACAAAGTAATACAAGGAGGGTATCTTTGGTTATTATCCTAGTATGTCATAATTTTGTGGACTAATATTATAGCTTATGGTAATAACCAAATACGATACATAGCTTATTAACTTATTTTTAAGCTTAACAATTAGATTTTTGAGCACATGGGCTTACGGCCCAACAAGTAATCAATAATCCGTGGCTTATTAATTGCTTATTGTGGTCCGGATTACTTATTTACTTATGGATTTGAGCTCATATATATTATTGGGTCTTAGTTTTGGGCTTAGAACGTATTTTGGATCTATAAAAAGTATAATGGACCCTTGTTGGGCCTTAAAGCCCAATAAGCCATAACTAGTCATTTTGGGAGTTTTGGCGAACTTTTGGGAAGTGAAAAGTATTTGTGAAACTATATGGAAGATCGTTTTGGGAAAGTATCTTGGTAAACGTGATGAAATGAGATTTTTAGAATTTTGTTCGTAAAGTGTCGAAATGGGAAATTTGTTTGAAAATAAGGTTTGATAACCTTGGAAAACGACGTATAAACGTACGGGTCATGTCGAAATTTCATAAAAAGTCTATACTTAGAATTTTTACTTAAAACGTAAATTTTATTTTTATAATAAAATATTATTATTTTATTCATTAAAAGACGAAAAATATAATTTTTCTCCAAACTTTTCCAAAATGTTTAGTAAACATAAACTTTCTATTTCGTATAGTGTAAACGATATATTTATGGTAACTAAGTGTACCAAATGGACTTATCAAAGTATATTTATAATTATTTATTATAAATATTTACTTGTATTACTTACCTATTTTCTTAAATAGTATAAGTATATTGTATTGAGACATGAATGAATATGGTATTTTGGAGTTATGTTGTCAACCATCACACCACTAAAACGTTTAAGATAACCGTACAACGAGCGCCTAACCTCTATGCATCATACTTGAAAACTGATTTGGAAATGAATGATTAAAATGAGACATTAACTGGACTAGGTTGTGTGCGGACGTCGTTGCCTTTGCTTGTGTGATATTGAGATATCTGTGGAGACAGTTTGCGTGAGGTAAGTTCTCATAGCCCTACTTTTTTACTGTTTTTCTTATTGGGGGAAAATGATACTCAAATGTGTTTTGAACTGTTTTTGATCTGTGCAAAACGTGGTTTCGTTTTCTTTTTAGGACAATTAATGTGCTTATGACTGCTATGTTAATATTATGTGATGTTTCGTATGCTATGTGATTCTTTCTGTGTGGTTCTTCACCCTAATCGCTCCAACTAGCAGGCCTTAGGTGTGGTATGTCATCGAGGTTGCGACCCTAAGAGCGTTGGTACGCGCTAGATAAGACTAGAGGGGATGCTAGGTCTTGGTACATGATTAGCGGGGATGCTAATTCATGGGTTGATTCGCATACATTCACTGTCATATAGCACAATTGTCCAACCGTATAAAACATTGGCACCGCGACTGGGTTTTGAGTCAAAACCTACGAGCTCACCAACATTATTGTTGACGTTTTCGAATATCATTTTCAGGTGTAATTGTTAACATATAAAATTCACATAACAAGGGACGATCCGGAGGTCGGGGAGGATAGAAATAATAAGTAGCCATTTTATTAGAGAGAGAAAGGAAAGAGTGTATGTGTTTTCTAAAGAGAGAAACACACACACTTTATGAGATAAATGTTATCCTCTCCCCCTCCATGGAAGTATGGAGGGGATATATATAGCCCGGGACACGATCTACTTACTACACTTGACATTTCTAGTCCTTGCATGTCCGGCTAATGTATACTAATGTAATTCTGTATTAGCCGACATATTTTAAGGCTAACAATATTCCCCCAATATGTGGGCATACGGAATTACTTACAATGTTCCTAACAAGTACAAATACAACATAATGAAATGACATCTAACGCGCTTCCAATGCTGAAGATTACGTCTTTGTCTTCTAGTCTTGACACTTGTACTCCAGCTTGGATCTTCTATGGCTTGACTTGTTCTGGAACCATTGTAGTATGCATGAGTTGGATTAACTTCCCCCCAAATTATGCAGCATGTCTAAAAAGCTTTCTTCATAGACTTCTTTTTGGCAAAGTTTCTGAATCAGCTTCCCCCCAAACCAACATCCGTATCTTAAGCAGATTCTGAAACATTGATGTAGCTCAGACGATCTTCTATCATTGACATTTGAAGTGCACAACGGAATTTTGTAGAAGAAAAGGCCAATCACACCAACTAATACTGCTTCTTTGACATTCGGTTTTGATGATTATCCGTTTGGGGGAACATGCAAGAGATCAGCAACAATTCTTCTCACGCATGCAGAATACTTCACAAACCATACTAAGTGAAGTAGTATAAACTACTTCCCCCTGGAAGTTGACCTGATAACATCAAAGTATCAAAGTACACGTATTCCCCCATGATGGTTTCGAACTCTCGGAAGCATCATTGACGTGTACGACCATATACACGAGAAGTTCTTGTCATAAGCAACAATCTTGAAAAGTTATGAAAGACATTGAAGAACTTTGAAAGATTTTGCTGAGACTGTGAAGTATCATTGACGTTCAGTAGCTTCAAATATCCCGTGAGAGTTGCTGATCACATCTCAACCTTATACTCTCTGGCTAACTTACCAACCTCGTATTCTGTCGGCTATTGCTGTGACCACTTGGTGAAGTAAACCCGATATACCAAACTTGAAAATGAAGTAGAATTCCCCAAATTTGTTACTTAAGCTTGCACTGTTGTTGATTGAAGAACGGTGCAGAAGAAAGCCTCTAAGTACCCTATACACTCAACTAAGAGCCAAAATAAGTACAACACCTCTTGAGACTATCCACATCGGCATCTGCGTGTGACACTGAGCACTACAATGTAACTCCTTTAAGTGATAGCTATAACCCGTGAGTACTACAATGTAACTCCTTACATCGGGTATAACTAGATAATCCAAGTCTCAATCATAAACCGTATACGTTCAGGCAAGTCATCAATCGATAGATTGGGTTTGAAGAAAAGAAGTAGAAAGTAGAAGGAAGTCTCGATGATGAAATAAGTAGACGCCTCCGTGAAACCCACTTCAAACTCAAATAAGGGATACCAAATAAACTTCGTGATCACTTGACATTAAAATCCGAATCCTTAGCCGTTTAACGTTTTAGTGAATCTTTTCAGGATCGTTTTAGTGTTATGAATCGTGTTGGTTGTGTTGTTGTTCGTTAACAGATATTGGGCTTAATAGATTCTCATTAGCACGGCCCGTCTAAGTAATAAACCCGGTCATGTATACTTTTGCCCGACACGAGAATGTTTAAATACCCGGAACAATCCGATAACATAAGCCCATGGTTAGATGTTGTGGTTTGTTGTCGTTAGTTGATTGTCTTTTTAAGTTCAAGTATGTAATTTTAAGCCCGTGAGAGTTGTGAGTTAATGGTCCAAAGATTGTCATGTAAAGTAAATCTCAACTCTCAAAACGCAACCATGAACTAGACAAAACGCAGTGAAGGAGCTTGATCAAAACGCAATGAAGAAGCTTAATCAAAATGTAATGATGGTCTTGAAGCAAAACGCAATGAGGTCTTCAATCAAAACGCAATGAGGTCTTCAGTCAAAACGCAATGACTTCTAATCAAAACGCAATGTCTTCCAGTCAAAACGCAATGACTTCCAATCAAAACGCAATGTCTTCCAATCAAAACGCAATGAGGTCTTCAGTCAAAACGCAATGACTTCCAATCAAAACGCAATGTCTTCCAGTCAAAACGCAATGAGGTCTTCAGTCAAAACGCAATGACTTCCAATCAAAACGCAATGTCTTCCAATCAAAACGCAATGAGGTCTTCAGTCAAAACGCAATGAGGTCTTCAGTCAAAACGCAATGACTTCCAATTAAAATGCAATGTCTTCAAATCAAAACATAATGTCTTCATACTCAAAACGCAACATGAAGAATTATCAAAACGCAACGAAGAACACCATTCTTTTAGTCAAAACGCAGCCAAGAAAAAAACTTCAAATTTTCTTGTAAGCCACGAAATGATGTTAAAACTACCAAGTAATGATGCAAGGGGTTGTTCTAAGTCCGAAAGTACAAGTCTTTAACATCTTTAACCACAAACAAAGACCAAATCTTGATTTTGAGGCTTATATTTTTCGAACAAAAAAAGTCCAAAAATCAACACCACGAATCAATACACCCCTGGTTAGCTCTTATGCCAATTGTTAACATATAAAATTCACATAACAAGAGACGATTTGGAGGTCGAGGAGGATAGAAATAATAAGTTGCCATTTTATTAGAGAGAAAGGAAAGAGTGTGTGTTTTCTAGAGAGAGAAACACACACACTTTATGAGACAAAATGTTATCCTCTCCCCCTCCATGGAAGTATGGAGGGGATATATATAGCCCGAGACACGATCTACTTACTACACTTGACATTTCTAGTCCCTGCGTGTCCGGCTAATGTATACTAATGTAATTCCGTATTAGCCAACATATTTTAAGGCTAACAGTAATCAATGATCGTTAGAGTATGATGTTTGTTGCAAACTTTAGAGAATCCCGTAGGAATCTTGTTTGAAAGGTTTTGCATTTGATGTACGCTTGGATTTTGGTTTTCTTAAGGATCGAGATAAGATTTCATGGACCCCTGCGTGGGCTTAAGCTTGTAATAATTGGCAACTATGTGTTGTGTTCTTGATTTGGGACATCACTCAAAGTTGTTGAGGTTGATGATCATCATGACACTTTTCATTTATGCATTTTAGATTTCTCTATCTTGTATCTTGTGTTGTGATTGATCATTTCGTTGCACTTCCGTGTTTCCGCCTAGGACGGGGTGTGACAGAATGGTAATCAGAGCCAAAGTTATAGAGAACTAGGTGGTGTGGCCTAGACTATAACCTAGGAACCTTCATATAGTTGCATCATAGGATCAACGTGCACGGTGTTCCGCTTATACGTGCTTATGTGGTATGTGGCATATGGTATTAGTTAGGTCATTCATTGAAATATGTGAGCTTAATACTAAGTACAACTAGGAAAGGATACGGATATAAATACATTGGCCAACGTAATTATAGACGTTTCACGACTCACGCATACCTAGTATTTTCGTCCACACAAATCGGTGTTGACACCATAGGACCGTAGGTTGTGTGATATAGTACATTGGGCTATCCTATACGTGTTGACCGTCCCACCTACCTAACTTTTCCCATGTTCTCCCTCATGTAGATAATGCCGCCTACGATAACGACCCGAAGTGCTGGCCGGCCTGCTGCCGCATCACGAGGAGGAGGAACATGTAGACGAGCCGGTAGAGGTGGTGGTAGGACTAGAGGTTGTTCTGGTGATCAAGGTGATGGTAGGAATGATGTTCCGAGTGGCCAAGTAGGTGGTCAGGGTAGTGAGGTGAATGGTTGTGTTGACGGAGTCCCTGACTTCTCCACCATCATTGCACAGCAGTTGCAGAATTACTCCCCACTATTGTAGCTCAGGTAGGTAGCCAAGGTAGCGATCAGGGCGATGTTAGGAATGTCACTGGAAGCAATGACCGTAGGGGTTGTACCTATAAGGAATTCTTAGCTTGTAACCTTAAAGAGTATAATGTTAAGGGAGGTGCTATAGTGTATACTCGTTGGATTGAGAAGATGGAGTCAGTTCATGATATGAGTGGGTGTAGGGATAATCAGAGAGTGAAGTACTCTACTGGTTCATTTGTTGGTAAGGCTCTCACGTGGTGGAATTCTGAGATTCGCATACGGGGTCGAGAGGCCGTTGTAGGTATGTCTTGGGAAGACTTTAAGATCTTGACTAGGGAGGAATTTTGCCAGAGGAATTTTACCCGAGTAATGAGATGCAAAAGCTAGAAACTAAATTGTGGAATCACGCCATGGTCGAGGCTGGCCATGCTACATACACTGATAGGTTTCATGAGTTGGCTAGGTTAGTTCCTCACTTAGTAACCCCGGAAAGTAAGAATATAGAGATGTATGTGTATGGCCTTGCTCTACAAATTCAAAGAATAGTGGCAGCAACAAAGTCAAAGACCATCTAAATGGCTGTGCAGTTAATTGGCACATTGACTGATGAAGCCCTTAGGAATAGGTCAATCAAAAAGAACCATGAGAAGGGAGGAAATGTAGGAGAACCTAGTAAGAATAGGAATGGGAGGGAGGATAACAAGAGGACTAGAACGAGAAATGCTTTTGCTACTACCGCAAACCTTGTTAGAGGAGGTTACACGAGTACGACACCTAAGTGTACCACCTGTAGTTATCACCATCCACCTGAAACACCTTGTCGTAGTTGCTTCAACTGTAATCACTTTGGACACTTTGTTAAGGATTGTAGAGTGGTGCCTAGGAATGTGAACCCTATCAATGCAAGAAACCCAGTTGCTAGAACTTGTTTTGAGTGTGGTAGTGCTGACCATATCAAACCAGCTTGTCCCAGGATAAATCAGGCTTAGAGGCCAAGAGGAAACCAACAAAACCAAGTTGTGGCTGTTAATGGGGGTCGGGGTCATGGAAACCAAGGGAACCAAGCTAGGGGTAGGGCATTCATGTTGGTAGCAGAGAAGGCTCGCCAGGACCCGAACATCGTGACGGGTACGTTTACGTTAAACGATCACTATGCCACTACCTTATTTGACTCTGGTGCGATTATAGTTTTGTTTCCACTACTTTTATACCGCTATTAGACATAGAGCCCAGTGACTTAGGTTTCAGTTATGAGATTGAGATAGCTAGCGGACAGCTAGTATAGATTGATAAAGTTATTAAGGGGTGCAAACTAGAAATAGAAGGTCATAAGTTTGATATTAATTTGATACCTTTTGGAAGTAGGAGTTTTGATGTGATCATAGGAATGGATTGGTTGTCTGACCATAAGGCTGAGATAATTTGTCATGAGAAGGTAGTAAGAATACCGCTATTAGATGGTAAGGTGCTTAAATTATTAGGAGAGAAACCCGAAGAAAAGATGAGGCAATTAATGAGTGTTAAGGCTAAAGATAAGGAACAAGAAGAGATAGTGGTAGTGAGATATTTTCCCGATGTATTCCCGGATGATCAATCTGGATTGCCGTCGATTTGAGAAATCGAGTTTCGGATTGAGTTAATCCCTAGAGCAACGCCGGTTGCAAAGTTTCCCTATCGTTTGACACCTTCTGAATTAGAGGAGTTGTCAGGACAACTCAAGGAACTCTAAGACAAAGGTTTCATTCGACCAAGCTCTTCGCCTTAGGGAGCACCGGTATTGTTCGTTAAGAAAAAGGACGGATCCTTTAGGATGTGTATTGACTATAGAGAGCTCAATAAGTTGACCGTTAAGAACCGTTATCCACTCCCTAGGATAGACGACCTATTTGACCAACTTCAAGGATCGCAATACTTCTCTAAGATAGACCTTAGGTCTGGATACCATCAGCTGAGAGTGCATGAGGATGACATTCCAAAGACCGCGTTTAGGACTCGTTATGGACACATCGAGTTCACAGTAATGCCCTTTGGTTTGACTAACGCATTAGCTGTATTTATGGATTTAATGAACCGAGTGTGTAGACCGTACCTAGATAAGTTTGTGATAGTATTCATTGATGATATCTTGATTTACCCTAATACTCGGGAAGAACATGAAGAGCATTTAGGATTGGTGTTAGAACTGCTCAAGAAAGAGAGGTTGTATGCTAAGTTTTCTAAGTGTGAATTCTGGTTACAAAAAGTACAGTTTCTTGGGCATGTGATTAATGGTGATGGAATTCATGTAGACCCTAGTAAGATTGAGGCCGTTAAGAATTAGAAGGCCCCTAGAACACCGTTTGAGGTTCGTTCATTCTTAGGATTGGCAGGATATTACCATAGATTCATTGAGGACTTTCTAAGATAGCTAAGCCGCTTACTGTCTTGACTTAGAAAAGTAAGACCTTTGTTTGGGGTGAGGAACAGGAGAATGCGTTTCAAACTTTAAAGGATAAGTTATGTAATGCACCTGTTCTAGTTCTCCCCGATGGACCGGAAGATTTTGTAGTATATTGTGATGCTTCACGCCTAGGACTAGGATGTGTGTTGATGCAAAGAAATAAGGTAATAGCTTATGCGTCTAGGCAATTGAAAATCCATAAGAAGAATTACACCACCCATGACCTAGAATTGGGCGCGGTTGTGTTTGCCCTTAAGATTTAGAGACATTACTTGTATAAGACAAAGAGTGTCATATATACGGATCATAAGAGTCTCCAGCATATCTTTAATCAGAAAAAGTTGAACATGCGACAACGTCGCTGGATAGAGTTATTTAGTGACTATGACTGTGAAATTCGTTACCATCCTGGTAAGGCGAATGTAGTGGCTGATGAACTAAGTTGGAAAAAGAGAGTGAAACCTAAGAGAGTTAGAGCAATGAACATGACCCTTCAGTCGAGTATCAAGGATAAGATACTAGCAGCTCAGAAGGAGGCGTCTGATGAGTCTGTAGGATTGCAGAGGGTTATAGATGAGATGATTAAACTTAGGAATGATGGAGCGTTTTATTACCTGGATCGAATATGGGTTTCTTTAAAGGGTCATGTGAGAACCCTGATAATAGATGAGACCAATAATTCGAAGTACTTTGTACACCCAGGAGCCGATAAGATGTATTATGACCTTAGGGATAGGTATTGGTGGCCGGGTATGAAGAAAGACATAGCTGTGTATGTGAGTAAGTGTTTAACTTGTTTAAAGGTTAAGGCTGAGCATCAGAGGCCGTCTGCTTGCTGCAGCAACCTGAGATTCCTGAATGGAAATAGGAAGGGATAGCAATGGATTTTGTAACTAAGTTGCCTAGGACAAGTAGTGGGCACGATACAATCTGGGTCATTATGAACCGATTGACTAAGTCTGCTCATTTTCTACCTATGTGTGAGGATTATAAGATGGATAGATTGGCTAGGTTATACCTGAATGAGATTGTTGCTAGGCATGGTGTACCGATCTGGATCATATCTGATCGTGATAGTTGGTTCACATCTAGGTTTTGGCAGTCAATGCAAGAGGCATTAGGAACCTGACTAGACATGAGTACGGCTTACCACCCTCAGACCAACGGTCAGAGTGAGCGTACTATTTAGACCTTGGAAGACATGCTTAGAGCGTGAATCCTGGACTTCAGGGGAAGTTGGGATGTTCATCTTCCATTAGTTGAGTTTTCGTATAACAATAGTTATCATTCTAGTGTGAGGTGTGCACCGTTTGAGGCTTTGTATGGTAGGAAGTGTCGTTCCCCGATTATGTGGGCCGAAGTTGGAGAGGGTCACTTGATAGGACCTGAGTTAGTACAAGAGACCACTGAGAAGATCTTACAAATTAAGGATAGACTTAAGGCTACGCGAGATCGTCAGAAAATTTATGCTGATAAAAGAAGGAAGCCTCTAGAGTTTAGCGTAGGTGACCATGTCCTGCTCAAAGTGTCGCCTTAGAAAGGTGTGGTAATCTTTGGGAAGAAAGGGAAACTATCACCTAGATTTGTAGGACCTTTTGAGATTGATAAGAAGGTAGGCCCGGTGGCCTATCGGTTAGATTTGCCTGGGGAGCTAAATGGTGTTCATGACACATTTCACGTGTCGAACCTTAAGAAGTGTTTGGCTGATCCAACACTACAAGTACCTTTAGATGAGATTCGAGTTGATGATAAGTTGAACTTTGTGGAAGAACCTGTGGAAATCATGGAGCGAGAGTTTAAGAAGTTGAAACGGAGTAGAATTGCCATCGTTAAGGTTTGGTGGAATTCAAAACGTGGACCTGAAATCACGTGGGACCGTAAAGATCAGATGAAGCTTAAGTATCCACATCTATTTAGTGTTGATAGTAGTTGAATTTCGGGGGCGAAATTCTTTTAAGGGGTTTAGAATGTAACCCCTGCCCTTTTTATGTTTTGAATATTCTAATTTAGTCCTTCGACTTTGGAAACGTGTTGAACTTTGAACTTTGAGCTTGATATGTATGTTGTTTGATGCATGGAACCCACCACTAATTTTAACTCATTATCCCCCTTATCGGGATTGAGATGTTAGTACTTATGGATAGCGCTATTATGAGATTAGCCCCTCCTCACTCCCCGCACAAGGGTGCATAGTACTAAGTGTTTGTGCCACACTGTACAACTAGAACTTGATTAGATGTTTGGAACGGTTAGGTTGAATACGTTTAAGTAGTGCCTCGCATAAACACTATAGCATACGTATATGTTAATTTGATTTTACGTACGTTACTTTATGTAACGGGAACTGTTTTGAAAGCTTGAGCTGTTTTGGATACTTGACTTGTTTTTGATAATTTGCCATTGAGTTGGCAAATTATTATCGGACATTTACTCTTTTCTAAACTATATTTTGTGTACATAATCCTGAGAGCTCATCAACTATTTCAATAGTTGACCGTTTTTATCATGCTTTTCAGGTGACATTCTTAAAGTGGAAACTTAGCGCATTTGCATAAGGACATGTTCAAGATGTCTATTTTCTTCCAAGTTGTTGTCTTCTGGGTCATCCATGTTCGGAAGAAAATAACTATGTTGTCTTTGTACTTTTAAACTCGTACTTGGAGATGTTGTAATTCGGATATCCTTGTTTTATCTTATTCATGTATGGTGTTTTATCTATCATCTTGTGTGATGTTTATTAATATGTTACACCTCGCGTTTCCGTCTTGGTGGGGGTGTGACACTAGTGACATGATGTGCATAACCGACGTGTATAGAGCCTTAGTTTAATCTAATTTAGGCAGGTTAGCGTACAACTTTGAACTTGTAAAAGAAAGATATGTGTGATTTTTGCTGATATATTTTTGAATTTTTAATTGCAGTATGATAAAAAAAAGGACTGAGGGGAGGAAAGAAAAGGAGCCGAATCCTGCCGTTTCTTGTGGTTGAATCTTACACATAGTGTTGTGAGAAAGATCTGTTAGTGATGTGCTCAACATGTACTAGATGATAACCGGAAAGGTATAAGTTCAATTCTTACTTCGCTAACCAATTTGTTTTTTGTAGTATCTCAATCGCTTATGTGGCTTGCAGCTTACATTTTGTTGATGTGGCTTGCAGCTTGCATTTTGCTGCAATTGCTGATGCTGTTGTTGCATTCCATTAACCTATTATACATTAGATGAACACACGATGCCGTATTAGTTGGCAATTTACTTTGTTGATATGCCATCATGTAAGAATTCAATGAGATAGTGTGGATCATACACGAGGAAGGTTTACCTAGCTTAGGTGGAAAGCCACTTACAAATTAACCGAAAGGTGGCGTGTTCAATTCTTGCTTATACAAAAAGTTTAGGGGCCGTTTAGTTGGCGAAAAATATCTCATTTTTTCAGAAAAAATTTCATGTGAAAAAGAAAATATTGAAAATCCGTTTAGTCGTATTTTTTTCAATAATTTTCAAAAAAAGTGGAATCTCATTCTCACTTTTTTTCAACATTTAAAAAAAAATTGAAAAGCCCAATTTATCATTCT
Organism: Tanacetum coccineum; assembly: GCA_026074375.1. Taxonomy (NCBI): domain Eukaryota; kingdom Viridiplantae; phylum Streptophyta; class Magnoliopsida; order Asterales; family Asteraceae; genus Tanacetum; species Tanacetum coccineum. Next base: position 13,677 of record BQNB010077998.1, read on the forward strand.
CGTTTTTTTCTTTCTTATTTTTTCTCAACAAAAAGGAAAAATGTAAAGATCTCAACTCTTCTTTAAAGAAGAAAAAACAATTATCTTCTCTAGGAAATTAGAAACTAAAAAATAGGAATATTTTTCACCAACTAAACGGGCCTTTAGTTTTTCACTTTTTTATATCTTTTTTTCAATAGTAGCTAATTACTTAAAAGCTGCATATTATAGATTGTGTATCTGAAAGCTTGCCTAGCCCAAATGGCAAACATGTAAACCTATAGCAAAAGGCATTGCTATGGGTCTGGATAACTAAATTGTCTAATTTTCCCGTGAACATGTGTGACTCAAAAATCACAGATGGCGAAATAAGGGTTGACGGATAAAAAGTGGCTAACAATGTGTGTTTATGAGCTTACGTAAAAACTTGATTTCGCATGAATATACCTATATATGGTTATCTTTTCTTTAGGTTTATCATTTATGTTGCTTTATAATTAGCTTATATGCAAGTGAATAAACAAAAGTACTATGAATAAACAAACATTACTCGCAACAACGATGCAGGAAGTAACTAAGAAATATGGTTATTGGTTTATGTCTATATTATGGGATTGATAAAGAGAAAACCTAAGAGTTATATATATGTGAGGTGACAGATGTATAAAATTATTGATAGAATTGGTAAAACCTGGAAGGCTAATTGATTTTCTTGCCTACAATTGATAACAATTATCCTATATATATGATACAAGAGAACATTCTAAAATTATTACTATGGCCTTAGGCCCAATACAAATTAATGACTAATAAATGACTTGACATTTAATGTTGAATGTTGACCATTGACTTTGAATGTTGACTTGATTTATACACGGCTAATACTCCCCTCAGTGTGAGCGGGAGATCTTCGGACGTTCAGGAGCTAAACTCAATAAATAAAGCAGTGGGTAGGTGCTTTGTAAAAATATCTGCATATTGAAAACGTGAAGGCACATGAAGAACACGAACCTCTCCTTTAGCAACAAAGTCACGAACAAAATGTATATCTATCTCAATGTGTTTAGTACGTTGATGTTGAACCGGATTCGCCGACATATTCACTGCACTCACATTATCACAATAAACAAGAGTAGCTGTAAATATCATGGTGTGCAATTCACACAACAAATTACGAATCCAGACAGTCTGAGCAACCACATTGGCAATGCCACGATATTCAGCTTCGGCACTAGAACGAGACAAGGTAACTTGATGCTTTGCAGACCATGATAAAATATTATCACCAAGAAACATACCATACCCGGATGTGGACCGACGGGTAACAGGGCAACCAACCCAATCAGCATCAGTATATGCAGTAAGCTGAGTGGTAGACGAGATATGAAGCTGGAGACAATAGTCAAGAGTACCACGAACATAATGTAGAATGTGCTTCAAAGCAGTAAAGTGCGGATCACGAGGGTCATGCATATAAAGACAGACCAGCTGAACAACATAAGATAAATCCGGTCGTGTAAAAGTAAAATACTAAAGCGCACCAGCAAGGCTGCGATATAAAGTAGGTCACTGACAAGGTCACCATCCGAATAAGCTTAGATTCAGTATCGACAGGGGTCTTGCACGGGTTACAATTCTGCATATGAGCTCGCTCAAGAATTTCTTTTACAAATTTTGACTGAGACAAAAACATGCATGACGCCGATCGTTGAGCAGAAATACCAAGAAAATAATTGAGTGAACCAAGATCCGTCATAGCTAACTCACTGTGGAGGGAAGCAATGATCCGCTGTAAAAATGCTGAAGACAATGCTATAAGAATAATATCATTCGCATAAAGTAGCAAATAAGCAATGTCAGATCCTTGATGAAAGACAAATAAAAAGGAATTAGTTTTACTATGCTAAAAACCGACTCGTGTAGCATAACTAACAAAGCACTGAAACCAAGCACGCAAGGCTTGCTTAAGCCCATACAAAGACCGCTGCAAATGACAAACCTAATTAGGTTTGTTAGGATCAACAAACCTAGGAGGTTGATGCATAGAAACAGTCTCAGATAAGTGACCATGAAGAAAAGCATTCTTTACATCAAGCTGATGAATAGGCCGGTCACGAGAAACTGCAAGACTCAAAACAGTACGAATGGTAGCCGGTTTAACCATCGGACTAAATGTCTCATCACAATCAATACCCCGCTGTTGACTGCGTCCGTTTGCAACAAGACGGGCCTTATACCTGCTTAATGGGCCATATGCATTAAATTTATGTTTGAAAAGCCACATAGAACGAAACACATTAACGTTAGCTGGACGGGGTACAAGAACCCACGTTCCGTTAGTAATTAAAGCATTATATTCATCTAACATAGCTTTTTTCCAGTTAGGGTCACGAAGAGCGTGAACATGAGAACGAGGAAGCGGTGAAGAAGTGGTAACATGATAATTCATACGTTCAAGCAGTTTAAAAATGCCAGCTTTAGCGCGAGTGACCATGGGTTGGGTAGGCATGGTTTGTGATGAATTATTTATGGGAATTGGAGTATGGCTATCTACCGTTTGGGCATGTAATTGTGTTTGGGCCAAAGTTGGGATTGATGTTGAGCTATGAGATGGATGGGTATCGGGTTGTGGTGGGATTGGTGTTGAGTTATGAGATGAAGGGGTATATGGTTGTGGTGGACTGATTAGAGGGGTTGTAGGATGTGGCGTAATTGGGTTGTTTGGTTTATTGATTGTAGTTTGTATAAGTGGTATAAGGAAATCATATGTTGGTTTATTAGAAGACGTAACATTTTCAAACGGAAAAACATCTTCATCAAACCGCACATGTCTTGAAATAATAATTTTATTGGAGGCTAAGTCGAGACACAGATAACCACGATGATTAGCGGGGTAACCAAGAAAGATGCAAGGTGTGGAACGTGGTTCTAGTTTATGTGAAACATCAATGTGAGGATAGCAAACACATCCAAATACACGTAACTGTTCGTATGTAGGGGTTTTGTTATAGAGTTTGGTGAATGGTATTTCATTATTAATGGCGGTAGAAGGTAATATATTTAAAAGGTGAGCATCCATATTAAGAGCTTCCACCCAGTAAGATGGAGGTATGTGAGCTTGAAAGAGTAATGTACGGATAAGGTTATTAATGGTGCGAAGCATACGCTCGGATTTGCCATTCTGTTATGAAGTACGAGGGCAAGAAAACCGAAATTGTATGCCATTTTGGCGGAAAAGGTCATGGAAACGGGTGTTGTCATATTCACCGTCATGGTCACACTGTAAAGCCTTGATGTCGACATTAAATTGTTTATTGACATAAGCACGAAAAGCAACAAAATTATCAAATAGATTAGATTTTTTGTGCAAAGGGTAGACCCAAACAAAGTGCGAAAAATGATCTAAGAATATAGCATAATATTTAATTCCACTTTCACTCGAAATTGGTGATGTCCATATATCCGAATGAATGATTTCAAACACAGAATCAACCGAAGACTAGAAATTATAAAACAGAAGCTTAGCATGTTTACCTAATTGACATGCATGACACAAAACAGACAACTTTGATTTACGACATGAAATTAAATTTCTTTACTCTAAACGACAAAGCACATCGACTCCGGGATGACCCAGGCGTCTGTGTCATGTAGTGAAACTAAATGAAAGCAAAACAACTGGAGTTTGAGACGAAGGTTGCTGAGTGACCGGGTAAAGGTCTCCCGTACTATCACAACGAAGAAGAAGCCACCCGGTCTGGTAATCCTTTACCGAAAAACCATAAGTATCAAATTCAACAGAAACATCATCGTCACGAGTAAATTGATGAAGTGAAATTAAATTCTTAATAATATTAGGTGTGACAAGAATATGATTAAGTTAAAGAGACTTAGAAGATGTATGTAAGAAGCTATGTCCGGTATGAGTGACAGGATTAGAGTGACCATTGCCAACAAATACAAATGGATACATGCTTAAATTACTAAAAGAAGTGAGTATACCTGTATTGTTAGCCAAATGAGATGATGCTTCCGTGTTCATATTCCAAGATGGATCTTGAGGAGTCACGAATGCTTGTGGAAGCATGGTTGCTTGAGACTGAAACACATTCGGCATGTATGCATGATTCTCGGGAACATAGAATGGACCCCCATGTGGGCTTGCGAACTGGGCCTGTGGTCTGTTAAGCTGGAATGTGGGCTGTGATAATGGACTGTTAATCTAGACTAGTTGGGATGCGAGTGGGCATGTTGTGGAGTGACAGTAGAGACTACATGGGCTTGTGGCTGAGGACCAGGACAAGTGGTATTGACTTGTTGTTGGGCTGGTAACCATGTGAAAGCCATACCAGAGATACTATCAATAAATTATTTATCGATCGAATACAAGAACAATCAGTGTGGTAGAAATTTAATAGTGAGCAAATAATAGAATATTATTTGTTCACGATCGCCTAGGTGAAAACAATTAATTGTTGTGCGTTGTTAGCAGTAAGCAAACATAAAGAAAAATGGATTGGCAGCAACAATCGGCGAGAAAAAAATATTGCAACAAGCAATGGCAGCGGTGATATATATATATATATATATATATATATATATATATATATATATATATATATATATAAATTAATCGTTCGATGTCTGCTCGTTCTCCCCTCTTCAATTCCCAATGAACAACATGATCTTGACCTATCATTTGTTCAATTTGATCGATCTGATACTTAGTTAATTCTTTTATCTTTATGTTCCCACATACCTATGAGGTAGGATCATAATTGGCTTTGATATCATGATAGAGTTGGTAAAACCTGAAAGGCTAATTGATTTTCTTGCTTACAATTGATAACAACTATCTTATATATATGATACAAGAGAACATTCTAGAATTAATACTATGGGTTTAGGCCCAATACAAATTAATGACTAATAAATAACTTTATACCCCTTTATCATTTATTGAAATGTGCACATATTAAGAGTATAATAGTCATGACACACATATTTTTGAGTGTATCAAATAATTTATGAAGTGTGCAAATCATTACCAATTATTTAAGTATGAGGAAATAGGAACATGTCATGCCATGATCATGCAACTACTCGTGAAGGTATGCCTAAGTTGTTGTCGTCCACTACCAATGATCAACTCCTAATTGTACGGGGAGATTGGTAAAGAAAACAGGAATAATATCTCATTCTTTACTCTACAGACAACTCGTATCTTAGTTTGAGACATAGGTTAGTTAATGAACATAGTAGTTTAAAGGATGCGTTGAATATTTATTTTCATTATTTATTTTTTCGGATAATAAAAAAAATTTGTATATTATTTGTCCATTTTCGTTGTTTTGCGTAACATTCCTTTTTCTATGTTAAAACTTAAATGCAAACTTTTTTTTATGTTATCATTCTACCCTTAGAGCACTAGGTAACTATCGGTATCGTTGTGTAGCGTCGTGGGTAAAGTACTATCACATCAATACATATTCTCATAATACCAAATTCCACCACAACATCAAAACACACCGCTTTCCTATTTTTTATGTCATGGGACAATCTCCAACCCACACATAACTCACTAACACACAAATACACCACACAAAAAGGGAAAATACTGGACCATTGGGCTGGTGACGACGGCGCCAAACTCGAAAATGCCACATTTGGTGTCTGGAGTTTTCTCGTCGCGTTTTGATGATGACCCCACCTGAAAACGCTGCGTACCCAAGTCTCTTATGATTTTAACTAACTTTTTAACATTAAAGGGTAAAATGATAATTGTACATGAATAAAATACACACATAGGTCAAATTTTGAAAAATTTATGTTTTAATAGAAAATAAATAAACAAACTACACACAACAAAAAAAATTTGATAAATTAGATAGATCTTTTATTATTATCCCTTTATTCTATTGTATAAAACATATTTAGAGTATATTGCTATCGTAGGTCTGATTTTTTTTTTTGACTATCAGATCGTATCTAATGTTATCAATGTAATTTGACATTAAACTGGTGTAAAATAAGAATCAATATAGAATATGCTTGCACCGAATAAAATGTTCTCCAATGTATACACTATATATTGGCTCTAAATGTACCTTAAAATTATTAAAATACATGATAATGTAACAGATGAAAGTGAATATGTGGTTGTCCCGCATGTAAGCTTATATGCGAAACCACTCGAAATCACCTAAAATTACACAACTTAATTGATTTGTTTTTTCAAATGTTGAGTAGTGAAACCAATGTATGAGTAGTGCAAGGCTTTTTAATCGCGACTTTAATCAAACAATTGTTTAATTTAGAGTGAGTTGTTTAGCTAACTACAAAACACCCAACAATATAATGTAAAAGAAACATATATTATAGTGAACACTACTTTAACGATGTTATTATGCAATTAAGGAAAAACACTATCACAGTGAAGAGACATAATACAAATGAGATTTTTAATTATTTTTATTGAAAGACATAGATTTAGAATAATTTCGCATGTAATCTTACATGTGAAACATTTATATTCACTTTCCGCAATATAATTCATAGAGAAAATAAATTAATTAATATATATCAATATTGAGCTTATTTAAATAAATATTAACAATGAACTTACAAAATATTTTTTTATATAAACAAGTTTCTATTTTTATAATAAAAATCAAAGGATCAATAAAAAAATAAGAGGTTTTAATGGAGTGAAATTATTTAGTTAAATAGTAATGGATTATATTTAATGAATTTTTATATTTATCATTCATTGTATTAAAATAAGTATTATTGCTAACATGCTCTCAAACCATCACTTAATAAAAAAAATCTTATTCATTTAAAACTCGTATCAAGTAATATTGTTGTGATGCATAAAGTTATTTTGTTTGATCTTGTTTATACAAGGAAAGTAATTATCAGGGTCCTAAAAGGCATCTCATGGTGGCGCTAAAGCGTGAGGCGTAACCATCACGTTATGAAGTAGATCAAGGCGTTGGCTCTAGACGTGACGTGAGATGAGGCGTGAAAAGGCGCACTAAGGCGTGAGGCGTGACGGATTTTTTAGATTCAACTCTCATAAAAAAATTAAATGAAGTATATTACATATTTACATTTAAAGATAGTTTCTTAATTTTATTCATTTTGTACAACGCTTTTGTTAAATTCGATATATATGAACTATGATATAAATACATAAATATTTTCATATTTTGTGTCGTCTTAAATCACGCTTTAAAAACGCAAAAATTTCGCTATGACCGCTAAGAGCACGGGGTGTGATTATGAGCCGTGAGGAAAAAATGGTGCCACATCACTACTTTTTTCCATAACACCAAAATCACCCTCCCTAGTTAACATCAAATTTTTTTGTGTTATGGGGACCTCACTTTTCCCATTTTTTTAAAAAAAATTTACATTTATAAAAAAACTTTATTAAACTTAAAATTTAAATTTCATTAATAAAAAAACATTACATTAACTTTAAAAAAAATACATAAACTTAAATAAAAAAACATAAACTTAAATAAAAAAACATAATCTTAAAAAAAACATAAACTTAAATAAAATACGACAACAATTTAGAAATTAAAATATGTGGCCCGGGCCTTTTCTTTCAAAGCCTCGATCTTCCCCGCGTCCTCCGGAGCCATCCCGGTAGTGTCGAAAGTAAGAATCTTCAAATCTTCGTTTCTTTTTTGAATTTCGCAAACCGCGAGTCTAGCCGCTAGCTCGCGATCCATTGAATCTTTTTTCGCTTCACGGTCAATCAAAATTTGTTCTTGCATCAAATCGGCAACCTGGTTTTTGGACGAACTTGAAGTCACGGATGAGCTTGCCGAGGAACGTTGACTTTTTGTCTTTCGTGGAGCACCGGATGGACGCGGTATGGCGTCATCCCCAAACATTTCGGGTTCATCTTCGGTCAATTGTCCTCGGGTTCTTCGTGCTTGTGTCGACTCGGGGTTATGCCACTTGTATTTATATTTCAAAAAAAGCCACGCACTTCGATGTCGAAACTCGACATTATTTTGATCACGAAACAAAATGAGCACCCGGGTATACAAATTGTCATCATCTTCGCCACTTAACGCGGTTGTTTGTTCGTAAATCGCGTTAAACTTGCCAACATCCTTATTCATCGGCGTCCACTTACCCGTCAACATATTTTTCAGCACGCGTGTTATATACGCCGATGATTTTGTACCAAAAAGTTTCCCGAGCTTGGTCACTCCCATTTTTTGGATCTTCGGATATTTCGATGAAACATTCCGCCAAAAGTTTTTTCTCCTCTTGGGTCCAAAAGACTCGATCGGTTTTAGTTTCCCGAGGTTGTTTGCCCCGAGCTTTTTTTTGCACAAGATTTTTTTCGGTTTTGTTTGTTTGTCGGGGTGACTTCGACATCAACATCATCGGTGTCGGATTGTGGTGGTTGGGACGAATGGAGTGGGAATTGGGCCGGTTGAGTCGGTTGGGGTTGTGGGAATTGTTGAGTTTGAGATAAAAAAATTGAAATTGCTCGAGAGTACAATTAAGAAACGGGTTGGCGAATGGGTTTGGGATTTGAATGTTGGGGCGTGTTGGTGGTATTTGAGAGTTGGAGGAATTGGTGGATGATGGAGTAGGAGGATTTGACGAAGACGACGAATTTTGGATGTTGTTGAAGTACTCGTGAATCCAATTGTTGGGATCCATTGGAGGTGATTAAAAAAATGGGAGAAGTGTATAAAAGATTGGAAGTATTATATAAAAGATTGGAAGTGATATATAAAAAATGGGGGTTGTATAGGGTATTTATAGGGATTAAAGTGGGTATTTTTTTACAAAAAGGGCTATATTTTTGAATTAATCCCACTGCCAACGGCTAAATTTTTATAAAAAAATGAAAATATATATATATATATATATATATATATATATATAAAGAACGAGAAAACTGCGAAACGCGGTAACAAAAACGTTCTCCTAAACTATCTAATCTCTCTCTCTCTACTCCACGGGGTGAGGGAGTGGGGACGGCACCCATCTCTCTCTTCTCTATAATATCTCCGTGTTTTCCCGGACCATTTGGGCCGGGGATAACGGCGCGAGACCCCAAAACGCGACACGGGGTATGGTTCATTTGGCGTTTTCGGCCACGGCTCAAGCCGTGGCGCACTGTACCCTGCCCTCTAAAACATGAGACTTGATCATATCGTAACGCATCACGCTATATATAACCTTGATAATTATGCTTGATACAAAACGATACTTTGGTTTCATACACAATTTCATATTGTATATGATCGATCACATTTCTTTTCCTTTATTCGGCCATATTTTGCTTTTTAGTATCATATATAATCAATGTTGCATAATCTTCATATGATTTTTACTTCGTTTAGCATAATTTTAATCATGATTCATGAGATATTGACGTAAAAGTTATACTCTATTCGTTATTCGCTTATATTGACGGTTTAATCGTGGTTAAACTTGTATCCAAATTGACTATTACTTCATGATTTGCAAATGAAGTATAATAGGTCTCATAAATTCTATTGACATTCGACGGAACAATTTATTAAAGTGTTCATATTATTCACATGTTAATATGATTTATATGTTGGGATTTATTAATCTAGCTAACCAATTTAGCTACGAGTGAGCAGCGGATGGATCTAGTTATGGCAAGTAGGTTAACACATATTAAATAAGAAAAGCGTGCCTTTTGCGATTATTCTTGAATACAATAAGCGTCTACAATAAAACGCCTCTACAGTTGCTCACACAAACACGTCAAGCAAGTATGTAAGAATTTGCTAGTCTTGTCTTCACGATCAAACACCAAGTGTAATATCAAAACCAAACGCACGCCTTGCGTTCCTTTTGAAGTCGAACCAATATAACAAACCCTAATTAGGGTTTATAATTCGTCACCTTTGCGGAATCACCAATAAACCACCATGCATATCTTGAATTAGTCAAGCAAGGAGATCAAGTAAAAGTGGAAAACCAAAAACCTAAAAGGTTGTTTGGTTGAATTCGGTTATGGGAGAGAACCTAAATTCCTTTAGGGAATTCGGTTATGGGTTTTAGGAGAGAGGAGAGAGCACCAAAACTTTAGGTGTTTCGAGAATGGATTAATTAAAGAATGAGGGATATGGGGTGTGTTTATATAGGCACCCCAATACCCTAAATCTTGTAGGAAAAGATTAGAATAATTACTATAATTAAAACCAAATCTTTCTCCTTCCTTTTCTCCTCTCTATAACCGGCCACAAACACCCCTTCTAGAACCTTTGTGGGTTTCGTCCAAACTAAGGGATCCACAAGGTTCGGGTTTTGTCCAGTTTAGTCCCTCGGTTCTATATTTAGAATATATTACATAATTAATTAAATAACTATTTAAATATAAATCGTGAAGTAAACCATACTCTTCGTATTTAACGTGTGTGCCCCCAATAGGCTCACGTATTTCTAACGTATAACTTGCGAAAATGACTATCAAATTCCAACAGCTCCCACTTGGGATGCGTAGTAGCAGGCTTGTAGATATACTGATAATTGACAACGTCTAGCAAACACACACAATTACCTTTAGATTAGAAATACTTAAGATAATTGTTTCAAGAACAATCTCAGCTTATTAATGGTTATTTATTACTTACTTTCATCATCCCTTTGTTCAGATACTGTTAAACCATAGATATAGATCCCAACTCATTCCATATAGTTTAACCATTTAGATTCTCGTTATAGAAGTTAATTCAGATATACCAAATGTAATTAAAAATCATTTTAAAATACCCTTTGAGTGCGGCCACACAATTATCTGATTAATTCTGGAGAGGCGCCATGGTATCATTCTGCACATATAATGTGGAGGAACAAATCCTTTATTGACTATAAGTGTTGTGGATGCTGCTACACATCACTTCCAATAATAGCCTTTATGACCGCCTTATTCAGGATAGCGTTTGACTTAGACTCAAAAAGTGATATCCACACATATAGAACTTGCTTTCATCTCAAGTCTAAGGATGGCTTATTAAACTATTTTCGACATTTTACTCATGACAATGATCCAAAAGTAAATATTCGAAAGTTGGGGTATCCAATATGCATCCTTTGTGAATACATATGAGTTTGGCGGGAACAATCCGTATATTCAAAGAATATAACCAACACTCATATTTTCCTTACATAACAATATTCCCATATTGTTAACTGACAATGGACATATTTAGAATGATAAAATCATTCAAGGATTAAACATGCAAATATAGGATAACAATTATTATATGAATGAATAACAAATACGAAGTAATTTTATTCATCAGAAAGTAAAATTGTTTTTCAATCCCAATTATCCAAATACTAAAACAGATATGCATGAAACTAATTAGCAAGTTGAAGTCCAATGTTTCCAACATTCTCAACTCTTTCTTTACAAGACAGCTAAATAGTTATCTGAGTAAACTTTTCGAATACTTGTTTCAAATTCACAAATTTGTAAAGGATTTGAATGATATTATGAGTGTCGTATGTATATTTGCATACTACTGCAAGTATCATAGTATGAAAATATGACAGTACCTTTAATGGGGTATTTGAAGTCAACAACATACCTATCTCATACAGTCATCTTTACAGATTCTTAAAATGTAAAGTATTCTTATTCTTCAATGTGTAATGCAACGATGCTCTTAGCTAAGCATATCTAGTTAGTAGATTTATCATAAAAGATGAAATCCTACTTTAACTAGGATTGATTATTCTCTAGCATCGTGTGTACACAAACAACACTATGCCTTATATAATTCGTAAACATTTGTTTTGAACAGTCATCTAAATCACTCTTAATTAGATACTGTTGTTGTTAGCTCGTTTTGCTCTTGTGCAAAAGTAACAACTAGTCTCATACACAATATAAGATATACATGATGAATCCTTCATTAAAAGGGTTTCCATCCATGTATTAAATCATCTGAAGTGAAATATATCATTTAGGACTTGCTTTAATGATGTATTGCATTATGTTGGACTTAATTTCCGCATATGTTTATTTTATTAAAGATTTATTCCAAGTTCGTTTGTTTTATTTCCTAAATTCCCAAGTGAAGTTTTATTCCAATCTAAGGATTTATATCTAGCTTTGATGGAATGATGCTTTCACAACATATGAATTTTAAGAAAAACATAGTGCTCCCACTTGATGTTAGGTCTACTCAAGAGTTATCTTAATTTAGTCAGAAACCATTTTGTGATTAAACTAAAGATCTCAGCTCCTAGATGCATGATTCAATCCACACTTGGATTCTATTATCTTGTATACATTATAAAGATTATTTTAAACTCATAACCCCTTTTGATTACACACCGTCCTCGCAAAAGGTAATCATAAAGAATAGAGTTATAAAATTTAATTGTTATATTACAAATATAGACTCATAACCCTTTTGATTACACATCGTCCTCGCAAGGTAATCATTAAGGAAAGAGTTATGATCCTTAATTCGCCATATTGCAGATTCAAGAAAACCTGTATCACAATTAGTTATCTTTATATAATTAATGCGTGTAGAAAAGAAAGATTTAATCATAGTCAATTGCTTGAGCAAGATTAAAAAAAAACTCTTGTCATCAGTCAGGCATTAATATGTATACACTCTTGTCCTTATGAGCCTTTCTTTAAAAGAAACTCATTCTCACCTTTCAGTTTAACTGTTAGGCAAAAGATCAATCAAGCTTAAAACTTTGATTGCCTTTTAAGGACTGCATCTTGTCATTCATAGTTCTAAGATATTTATCAGATTCAATATGTGATAATTCATCTTATTAGTTAGCAGGCTTATTATGACCCTCTAACTAATATTTCTCAGCATTGATATTAAAATATCAATGAAGTGATGAGGCATCCATGCGAATTTATGAATGAGAGTTACATTATACTTTGGTTCGACATTTTCATGTTTAACCTTAGTATGACATTCACAAGTGGATTTAGAAGGTAATGTATTTTGTTCTTGAATCACTTCAAGATTTGTAGATGCTCTCACTTACTTTTGTAAGTAGAGAAAATTCTCTAAATACTAAGTATTTAAGCAACAATGAATTATTCTTAATTGGGAAACACAAAACACATATTAAGTTCTCATATCTAGTTTGTTAATATTATGCTTCATAAGATTTTAACAAATTTCAGAACTTTAATCAAGACATAATGGAATTCCTTCCAAGAACCCTAATTAGCGTTAGTAGCAAAAACCCTAATTCTTGTATCACCCTTTAACCAAAAACCTTAGCAAAGATTTGTGTTACGTCGAGCTAGGAGGAACACCAAAACTACAATCTTCAAGCTAGGAAATGTAGAAAAATCAAAAACCCAAAAGGTTTTAGGGTTCGATTGGTTTGAGTGGAAAAACTGAAAATCCCTAAGGGTTTGGGGGTTTTAGTAGTGGGTTGTCTTGAATACCTTCTAGGTTTGAACTATATTGAGTGTATCCATGACACACACAATTTTCTAACCTTGATAGATTTTGGAGGTAGAGCAATTAAAGTTATCATGAATAAAACAATATGAATATAGTTTGTTTCAACCTATTAGACATACCATAATAATGTGGTATTCTATAAGTATTGGAATTGTGAGACTTCATCAAAATTCCATAGATAACTTAATTCTCTTTGGATCAAATACTTGTCAATTGGGTCGGGCCAAATTGCATATTCAGTATTTTCGAACCAAGTGCATGCTATAGTGTATATTTCTTGAATAGTACAAGAACCCTACGTTCACGTGTTCACAAGAAGACCGAACTGTTCAAGAATTATATGTTCATGTGTTTACAAGAAAACAGAACATGTCAAGTATACATTATAAGTCTTTGAATAATTCAATGACCTCATGTTTATGTGTTAACAAGAAGACATAAATTTTTTACTACATATTTTATGTTATAAGTCATTAATTAATTCAAGGACTTCCTAATTATGTCTTAACTAGAAAACATAATTAAAGTAACTAAAGTATTTATGAACACAATCTCTTGAGTTCAATAGTAATTTCAAGTTAATTTTATACTTCAAAATTATGATTATTATTATTTAACCACAATTAGATTGACTAAAACACGTAGTCAAAATGTTAAAGTAGCTTTACATTATATCATGACATTTGAATGTAATAAGGCAACAAACATCTTGTATGTTTAAATCCTAGTAGATTCATTAGCTTTCTTACATTGCGGTCAAGAGAAACCAATAATATGTTGTTCATTGCACACACTTTGAGATTTCTCCCACTTTTGTAAGGTACAACATCTACACTATATTTGCAAAAATGGAAAAAATAATCCTTTCAGTTAAGGCTGTAAACGAATCGGACGAACACGAACGGAGCTTTGTTCATGTTCGTTCATTTAATTTTAACCGAACAAATAAACGAACACGAACACTTAAACGGACGAATTTTCTTGTTCATGTTCGTTTATTAAGAAAATGAGTTGTTTATGTTCGTTCATTAAGAAACTAAACAAACCTTAAACGAACATAAACGATCGAACATAATTGAACGTAGAAAAAAACTTAAAATATTATCAAATTATGCATAATATTATGTTTTATAAGTGTTGTTAATGGGAAGTGATTTGCACACTCCTTGTTTTGATTGAGACACTCAAAAATATGGTGACTTGACATTTATATCCTCAGATTACTTTTACTCATATTCATTCTTACAAAGGCATAAATGTCAAGTCGCTATATTTTTGAGTGTCTCAATCAAAACAAGGAGTGTGCAAATCACCTCCCTTAACTTAAACATACCGGATTTAAAAGTATACTACAGTAATTAAAAGATATGATATACGAACATAAACATATAAATGAATATAAACGGACATTAATAAACGCCTAATCGGACGTTCACGAACATAAACGAACGAACGTGACTTGTGTCCATGTTCGTTCATTTAACTAAACGAACGTAAAATAATGTTCATGTTCGTTCATTTAATAAATAAACGAACATGAACAAACTTTTTACCTTGCATCCAAGTGTCTCATCATACCATCAAAAATTAATTTAGAAAAATTATATTTCTTATTAGTGGTTAAGCAAATCACTGCTGTGGCAATGTTAGTGGGAATTTGATCCCAAGAAGTACTTTTTGAACTAATGCAGTGATTCATGGTATGAAAAAGAAATCTCCACTGGGGTGAAAACAGGGCTTTGTTAAAAGTTAAAACAGTTAGGTCCCCCTCATACCCCATTAGCTGAATGGCATCAAATATAGCCTGATTATTCAAAGAATCTATCCCATCAGCATCATCAAAAAGAAGAGCACTTCTTATTGATGCCTCTGAGATATTCATAGGCTTGCCAGCTACTTTGGCAGTAATATGCCTAACATTGTTGATTATTTTGGATTTGGCAGACATCCAAAACTGTTCAACAAATGTAGTAGAGACTTTATTCACATGGTACCTGCTTGAAGAAGCAAATCTTTTGTATTTCAAGCAAACTCCTTTCTTAGAGCTTCAGCTGCATCATTTGCATCATTTTCTTGTCTTTTGAGTCGCTCAAGCTCCTCCAAAAAGACTTGATCTACTTGCTCTTCTGGCTCCTCATTTGTCTTTGAACCAGTATCTTCAATGGGCTTTTCACCTCCAAACTTCACTTCTGAGCTCTTTTTTCTTCAAATTTGACCTTAATTATTTCTTCTTATGTTATATGATACTTGATGCAAAACATATGAATGGACAGAGTTTTGAATGTCTTTTTTATTGGTATAATTTTTATTAAGTATTATATAATACAAATAAATATATTTATGGTCAAAGTTGATGAAAGAAGACTTTAAAAAGTCAAACTGGACACTTAATATGGAACGGAGGGAGTAGTAAAAAGTGGGGTTTTAAACAAAAGTTTTTTTTTAATAACAAACGGTAACAAAAATGGGGGGCCCACAAATTTTCAAGCTCACATATGTGAGTTTCTCACCGAACGGTTGGTTTTTTTTGTTGAAACTCACCTAGCAAATCTTAGTTGGCAAGGTGACTTTGGTGGGTAGGAGGGCACTCACACGCGAGTTTGAGACTCACCTAGGTGAGTTTGGCAAAACCCACCTCCATACCGTGTAGCCTAATCAAATTACATAAAAGTTCACCATTAACTAACCACATTAAATACACTTCTTATTAACTAGGGATATTTTAGTCTTTTTCTTATCGATTGCATTGCGTCATATCATACCAACCAAACATTATTAATAAGAGTAATAAATTATTACATTACATCATTTATTTCATTACGTCGCTTATTCCATTCATTTAATATTTCATTACATCCTACCAAACGAACCCTATGTAAGTCTGAGGGGCAATTGCATATATCCTCATTAAAACTTGCATATTTGCATATATACCCAAAACATGTTTTACTTGCATTGTACATCATGCATTGAAAACTTGTGTTTTGGGTGTTTTAGGTGTTTTGGGTCTATATGCAAATATTTAAGTTTTAGTTGGTATATATGCAATTCTCCCTAAGTCTGAGTAAACAAGTCAAACTTATATTGATTCATTTAAGCTCCAAGTTTCTCAAGCTCATCCAAGTTTCCAACTACGTCAAGCTATCGAATAAAAGTTGTTTAAATAGTCTCTTGTTTCCAATGAATATTTTCGAGCTCTTGAGCCATATCGAATTGCTGTCTCCAACTAAAATTTTCAAGCTCTTACCGATTGTACATCATATTCAGACGGTTTCGCTTGGTTGGCAGTTTTTGTTTCAAGCGACGAGCTACATAGATTGAATGGTAACTTAGCAAAAATCGCAATCAATCAACCATGCTGCATTGCGTGATAAACTCTAATTCAAGTCGATATGATTGATTAATTAGATTAATTAAACAATCCTAAAACAAGAATACGTTTACCGTATCAGTCATTTTCATTGTTCCCACTCCAATGGCATGGGATACAATTTTGATTCTCTTCTTAACCTATTTTATTAATATGCTTAATATTGTCCACATCT